>JAJEKB010020941.1:581610-610941 GCA_022393335.1 Macrotrachela quadricornifera
ACCTGTATGCTACAGAAAAAATAATTATTACATATCTACTTTTCATTCACAAGACTTTTTCAGAAATTAATTGTTTAAGATAAAATGACATACTCGAATCACAACGACTGGTATTCCTAATGTCAATCCTTCGCATACGACAGCTAATGTTGTGAAGTCACCACCAATTAATAGTGTAATAATAGGAATATCGTGTTCAAAAACTAGAAAGTAAATGATTAGTTTATTTCGTTAATGAATATATTTTAAGTAATGACCACACATACCAATATTTTTTGGTGAAAAACCTGGTACAGGAGATCTCAATACTCTACTAATACTAAGCTCATGTTCTACTTCTAGACGTTTCAATGACATGTTTTTCATAACTTTCGATCCATCATCAAAGAAGAAAAAATGAGTATGATTTGGATCTAATTGTCCAGAAGAGTTGGAACCTTTGTGATCCGTATTTGATCTTATTATATATTGATGAATAGGAGGATATTCATTATCTACCTAAAAACAAAACATCAAAGAAACAATCAGATTTCTAAAGATAGAAATTTCTGTCTCGTATCCTGCATTAATTACCAAACGTCTCATAGCATATGGCATTGACATTGTGTTGCGTCGTTTTATTGATTGCTGCTGATCTGAAAATGAACATGTAGAATTGTACAGAAGATCATAAATTACGATCATCGTAATAATAAAAATACCTGATATGTAGTTCCAACTATAAAAACCTAGACAAGGAACATCGCTTCCACAAATATCCTTATGTAGCGCATTTCCAAGTAGCTTGATGACATCTTGATTCATGCAACTGGTCGTAACCCATAGATCTGGATATTTGAACATAAGAATATAGAATATATTATACGTGTTCAAACTATTTACTTGTTGATCGTGCTGTCTCAGTTAGGCCATGTTGAATAGCTCGCTGAGTTTCGGTTTGAATGCCGGATTTTTGCTTGTTTGACTGTTTCTCAGAAATATTGTCTGTTTGAATTGATAGAATGAAATCGGGAGCACGAAGCTGATATACTTCGATCATCTTTGCTACCGACCAAGGCCTTGTATTATCAGCAAGATGAATGAACTGAAGAGATAGAATGTGAGTTCTACAATAAGAATTACAAGTAAGTTCTGTTATACTCACCGATGACAGACGATCATTTTCTTCAGCATCATCGAGGTTTTTCCTAGATTCATTGGAATATGTGAATTCGAAAAAACCAAAATAAGCCGGATCACTTATTAACAAAAATAAAGTTAACTCTATTCTATTCTGAAGAAAAAACTTACTTCGATTCATCTTTCAGTTTAAGCTTCAAGGTTTTGATTATCTACAAGAAAAATAATCATTTAAGCAAACAACTTTTTTGTTTATATTAACTTACGTTTCTCATGCGACAGTGTAAATCAGATGCCATCGACTTACCTGGTGTTAATCCTGAATATACAACATAGAACAGTAACAATCGAATATAAATCATTTTATTTTCGTATACAATCATGTATAAGGACATATGATATTACTGCTTTTATGTGTACTGCATTGATTTACCTTTGGTTTCTATTTCTCCTTCATTTGTTCGTAGAGGAACCACTTCATATTCATGAGATCTGCTATTGTCTGCAAACACATTTGACGCATGCACTAATGTTTTTACTTCACTTAGTTTTGTAACTTTCATAATTGTCCTCGAGTGAGTTTCGTTAAACTGGTTCACATTCTATGATATATCTGAAATATATAAAATAAGTCATACTCAGTTTCAGTACACTTTTCATCAAAATTTTATACAGCAGTTTGGCGAAACCAATGTTCTGTAAATATAGACCATGCTAATATTGATGCTAAGCAAAATTTTAGAATTATATGGACACTACTTACAATTTGCAAATATTTACAAAAAAAAGTGTTATTCATACAGAGTATAATGAGTAAGCAGAAAGGTGGTGGATGACTACTATTAAAATTTTTACTATCGTCGATGATGACTAATCTAACAGAAATGTTGAATGGTATACATCTATGAGAAGATCATATAAAAACGACTCACGTGTTGTGTTTATTAAATACATAGTAATGTACATTATAGACGGTGTAATGATAAAAATGTTTATTGGTCATCATATTAAAGGTTATTGATGAATAGAACCTTGAATGCAACAAAAAGCGTTGTTAAATGTGCTCGTTATGAATTGAAAAAACTATAAAAAATGAGTCAACTTTGAGAGACATTTACTTTCACAGTTCTCATACGATAATAATCGATAACAAATCCTAAAAGAAAAGTGTACATGCATCGTTGCTTTCGTTTTGCAACATTGACAAAATAGAAAAAAAACGCTGTTAGTCAAAAAAAAATATTCATTCCTTTTTTTTTGTGCCATGCAAACAACCATCACTACATCATGATGTGTATATAAAGAGAAAAGGAAAGAAAAAAATATATATCGTAAGAGAGGTACATTAGCCTTGAAGGGACACAGTCAGCATATCGTCAGGTAAAAGAAATTATTGCACGTTAAAATCATTGACCTTTCGTACTACGTAGAAGATTTATTTTTTGATATGCTATATTTAGTGGAAAAGTCCCAAACGTGCTGAAGGTTTTGGTACGATTAACTTAAACATCAAAATACTATATTAACATGCACGTGAAATTATGAATTTGATGTTTTTTTCGTTCTTTTTATTCTCTTACGTTTGCTTTTTATATATACACATATGTACATTACAACTGACTGTAATTAAGTCTGTTTATTATGGCTCATAAATATGACACATATACACCTCAATTCAAGCACAATGTGCCCAAAGAATATCGTCCTGGAATTTTCGGTTATGGATTTAAATCATTAGGTAAACCTTTTAAAATTCAAGGTAGTCATAGACTTATTATGAGTGGGCATCATCAATGGGATGGTACTGTGTAGTTGTTAAATCGAAAGCGAGAAGGTGGTCGAATTTGCAGTGACACAAGAAGAAGTTAAAGATTACATTTTAGAATTTGTCGAATCAATGAATAATAAACGTGTATAAAATAGTTTTCATTTAGGTTATCTTATATCTCAGTCCCCTTGATTGCATGTAAGTTATGAAAAGAACATTCACTCTAGAGATGATTGTTTTATAGAAATATCCCTTTATCGATTCATATATAAACAGGAAGCAAACCTCAATTTTGAGTTCGTTGTCTTCGATTAAGATTGATCAAGTCTAATACAGATATATGACTATATTCAGTGATTTGGAACGTCATATTTTCTAATTCTGGACTCAGACTTGTTTGAACAAAACGGAGAAACAAATATTCATGTCTTTTCAAGCCCAATATTTATCGCTATATGACTGCTTCTGTAAGAAAACGGAATTAGAGATGGTTCAGATGTTTTAGTTTGTTCATCAAGTTCAGTAGCATGACTAGGTGGCGATCACTCTAAGCCACAATTCCATGAAAAAAATATCTTTTTTCAAACTAGAGACTTCCAGACAGCTGCTTAAGGTTTTACGACGACACGACTTCATATCTCTTTTTGCTTACACTACAATAAGCAAATGACACTGTGTTAGTATTCACAATTTCTTTACTGTATAAGCTCTGTTACATAAAATTTCTAATAGAGAAGTATTTTTCCTAAAAAATCGAGTTTTTTGAGAGTGTATTAAAGCATCTTAAATTTCACTTACTGCATTTATTATAAAATTTTTAGATCAACGACTAGTCGTTTCTGTATACGGTTTACTTTTCTGGGTGTCATCTGTCATATCAGGATTGGCATACACACAAAACTAGCTTACTCATAACATATCGATACGCAATCGAAAACTCCCAACACTCAGAAAACATCTTGTAGTTTTCATCAGTTTGGAATTTCTTTTTCATTTTTACAAAATGATATTTTGTCGGGTTCGTTATCAAACAAGATTAGTTAGACTCTTTGGAAAATCAACTTAAATCACTTGAGACTTATTTCAAAATTATACTTTGAAATAACGTTCTAAGTGAAGATCTAATCGTTTCTATAGTTAACACCGCTACATTCTATAGCATTAGTTCATGTTTGAACTGAATAGATACATCTCGTCTGAATTCGTCTCAAAAAGTTGCTGGACATTTGTTAATACACTCACTAAGGAACTAAAAAAGGAAAACTATTCAAAAACTGCTACTAATAGAGTACATCACATTGTGGCCTAAGAAAAAGCTTCGCCTATTTTAAATGTTATTTTGAGGTTGATGTCTATGGAGACTCAACAACAGGACATCAAGTAGTCGGTTCGTTTTTTTACATACATCTGTATAAATCTTACTCGCAACTCTGACGTATAGTAATGTACAAAGAAAAATGTTTCTATTAGAATTAATGTCGAACATAGATTCGCGACCCACGATTATTTTTAATTCAAGCTTAAAATAACAAGGAATTCATAAGAAAAGCTTTTATTCACTGCGAATTTGGATTTTCTGTACGTGATAACGATCAGTCAAGTTTTATTAAAAACTATGATTTATTCATTTATCATTAATTAATAACTAACAATATTGAAAAATTAATCTCAGAATTCAGTTTCCCATACCAAACTATCTTTGGTGACTTTATACTGGAGACAGTTCAGTATATGTGGAAATTGGATTGATGGTGACGAAAAATGTGCAACGAATCCTGGTTTAAAGTATGCATTTATCCTAAAATTTCTGTTTTTATTAGAATATTTTGAAATAAAGTTTCAATGTGTAGAAAGTATCTGAATCAATGATTTAATGAGATAGGTATGTACTGGTATTAGCACCTCGGAAGATAATTAGAATAAAGTGTGAGACGTATGCGATATTTCTCAGAAAAGTAGGCAAACTTTTGTTTAAATTTTTTAGGTAACTTTTTCTCCTTTTTCGTTCAAGATGATTTGTATTTTCCATTATCTGTTAGTCTGTTTAGATTTATCAGTTTTACTGTTTGATTGTCTTGAATATATTTAGTATTTTTGTTTTATTTGTAGAACGTATGCGACAAATAAAAGTGGACACTGGAAATAGAACATCGGTATCAATTATTATCAAGGTTAATAAACATTATCGAGTATTTAGTTTCCGTCTCTTGTGTTTTCACTTTGTTTGCTTTCTATTCTCATATTTACGATTATTTGTGTTTAGATTTTCTTTTTGTTTTTTTACAATTTTCAGTTGGAATAAAATATATACATGATGTTCAATTCTAATCAACAATTGTCGCAAAAATGTTGAGATACTAGAGTTTCTAAATTTTCAATTTCTTTCTTGAAAAAGCTATAAATCCAAAAATCCTTTGTAATATACTATTTTCATTGAGGATTAAATATTGGCAAAATATCAGATAAAAAACAATACAAGATTGATGATGTTTCTTCGATAGATGTCACGTAAAAATGATCTATATATTCAATATTTAAGGAATCGATTTTTCTGGTGGAAATATATTTTATGGCTACTTTCTGCTAAACTTGTTAAGATAAAGTTATGCAAAGTTAATGTGTTTATCTTTGAAATAATTTTCATAATAACTATCATCTGTAAGTATATGTTCGCTATGACATTTTATTATAGTTTCTCAAAATTATCTAATGGGCCAATTCATGAAAATCCAATCACTTTTTTGGATTGTTCTTTCTCGATTTTTTTCGTTCCAAAATGCCAGTATGCTCTAGAAAACAGTTTTGATAGAAAGACATCTAGAAACATGTTTCTTGAGAAACAGTAGACTCGTCCTATTGAAAGTTCTGAGTACTAAGTCATTTTCTCTGAATACGACAAAAGAGCGATAGTTCGTCAATTTAAATTATATTTAAATTAATTTCAAGAGTTTTTATATACTTTTTCTTGCAGAGTTACGGATGATCGATGACATCGAATTTTGAGAGAAAAGTCACCCTGACTCTTTAACTTGAGACTAAACGGATTCAATATAAGGAAAAAATAAAGAGAGCTGACCAATTTGTCTAAGTGCTTGGTATCATCATTAACATTTGTATATATAATTATTCATTATTAACAACGGTTAATCTTTGTTTGATTTGATAAACAACAAATTGTCGATATTTGCTTTGGATGTGTTGTTGGTCGTAGCCATAATGATTGTATATCTGATTTAATGATATTGATAAAATTTCCGTTCACTTTGTTTGTGTTATAGTATATCTTATGTTATGTTTTGTTCACATTTGTCTATAGTGATGTCACATATATATTGATCGATAGAATTTTCCAATAAAACTATATCGTCAAAACACTATTTCGAGATATTTTCTATTTAGTGATATCTCTGTTCAACATTTTGAAACATCTATCTATATATTTTCCCTTAATTTGTTTTGAATACCCCAAAATCTTGAGATTTTATTATTTCGACTTTTTTCTTTCGATATTTCTATACTGCGACATTTTATTTTCAGTGTTTTTCGTTCGATCTTAGTTAGGAGAATCCTCCATCTGGACGTATTTCATTGTTTCGATTTTGCGTTTCGTGCTTACATAGGATTCCTTTTCTAAATAAGCCGTCTGATGAAACTTCTAAGCAAGGTCGAAATCGCGATATCGCTATAATTTGATACTCACCCTCACTTTGACATTTCTCATATAATCGTTTATCTTCAAAAAAAATAAGAAATTGCGCTATTCAAAATAATCAAAAACATAGTTCATTCATCTAATTATCAAAGAGGGCTTTGAAATACTCCGAAACAATTTGGGCCTTTTTTTTTAATACAACAAAATGTACCTTTAACTCCTGTTTCTAGCGATATACACTGAATGAACTTTGGCCCAGATTGATATGGTGTAACAGGAATATGGAAGAGAGAGTTGGAAAACTTCGTCTTAAAATTTATACTCTCTATTTTCTTTTATAAAATAAGTGAGTTCTACAAAATAGTAACAATAGTGATAATATAAACGAATTAATTTAAATCGAATTTTTTTTTAATCTTTTTTTCGAGAAAAAAGTGCTTTAAAATCATGACATAGGCAAACAACGTAGCTAATGTTCAAACCATCGCATATCACCTCATCATAAGTCTCTATTCAGTAAAAATGAGTATAGATTGAACATGTTCTCTCGAGTGAAACAAATTACAAATAGTGTCGTAAGCTTGTAAAACTTATGTTTAATTGAATGATCTAAGTCAATCCGTAATGTCTTCAGTATGTGTCGGGACAATCAAGTGATAAAAGTTCGAACTATTTTCTCACATATAAATCACAAAACTGAGAAAATTAATTATTAATGAATCCATGGTCGGTAAAATGTGAGTGATTCTTTAAATTTATTTGTGTACAACTCCGAGGGAATGACAAATATAACGAAGACGAGCATCGATGGAGTAAATGAAATGAAATAGCTACATAGGTACAACCATGGATATTGAGATGGATTCACACATCCAGACAACATTGAAATGATGAGACGAGGCATTGCCAAAACAAGCTAAATCATAGGACTAATCAACAGTTGTTTATGCACATTAATCTGTTCAAGAATATGCTTTCTATAGATCTGTTTAGTTCGAGTTTTAGATCGTTGTCGAGCAGTTCCGAAGATGATGATTAATGCACAAATAAGATTGATAATGGACGGGACAAGAAGGTGAAAAAATAGAATAGCCGTATTGTAATCTTGAATGGAATGAGAATAACGGGTTAAACACCAAATATATTTTTCTAACGTATCTTTTTCTATATTTTTTTCGAATAATTCACGATAAAGAAACTCGTGTATGATCGCACTCATAATGCAAAATAGTAAAATAATAATTAAACATTGAGCAATACGTTTGTTTTTCTCATTGTTGAAATAGACTCCTTTTATAACAAGGAACGCCCGTTCAATAGCTACACAGGCATCGAGCCAAGCATCCAAATATAAAAATAGTTTAAGAATAGGTTCGATAGACACGCAGCCTCCCCAAAGAATAGAAAGACTTGTAGATGTATTCATTTTGGTGAGAATAAGAAACCAAAATTTGATTGTGAACATACAGATCGTAAGAAGAGAAGTGATTGATGATGCTAGAAGGTACAAACCACAGCCGAATTTTCGTAAATCTTTATTTTGAAATGTTAGGAAAGAGAATATGCCATTGAACAAGCCTGCAACGAACATAATCATTGTCAGAGCTACGCTCATCTTCACCATAAATGGTTGCTTGTCTGACGTCGTGTTCCATCGAATTTCATCACGTAAAATATCGTCAAGAGCTACACCAATGTTTTTAGTATAAAACTGACACTTATCACCGATAAAACAATTCCTATGATCTTTAACTAAAAAAATCGTACAAAATTTCGAGATTCTTATCATAAAGAAACTAGTTGTCAACGGTGGAAAAAAACTGAATGATCACTTATGTAGACTGTTTTCATACTTATCAAAGAATTTCCAAAATGTCTTTATTTTTTTTTTGTCGTATGATCCATTGGAGAGAAAAGAAAGGATACCAAAAAATCTTCTGTATTATTTGAAATTTCGGCTTTACGAATACCTAATTTAAATAAAGCTTTGGAAAAGCCATTTTAGTCTTCGAAAAGCTGGCTGAATTAAACAAAAAAATAAAAGTTTAAAAGAAAACTAATGGCTCTATTCTATTCTATTAATGTATAAGATATCTGTTTAACGTATTAAGACTTTAGGTTCGAGAAATTCTACAAATTGTTTTAATATAATCAGATGACAAATCTCGAGAAGCTACATTAAGCTACGCAGTTCTGAGAACAACACAATATTTTCCTAAAGGGCCTACCATGATTTTTCTTGAATAGTTACAACTTTTATTACTTTTTTGTATATTGTCGTTCACATAATTATAGTCGACTCTTTGTTAATTCAAAAATGCTCATCTTCAGATTTAAAAGTAACTCTAAAATGCTTTTGTCAAGAGAACTACTCGTTTTTTTTTAAAATTATCTTTTACATAAAGCTTTGAATGATTAACTGACCTCCAAGTAAGAAGATAACGAAAAAGATTTAATTATTTTTCATGAAAATCTTTATAATCCACATTTTTCTACCTATGTCAATCGGAATACATAGTGTTGGTTATTGTAGGATCGAAACTAATCTTCCAGTATGTTTGACTATTTTTGAAAATATAGTATATGGATTATATAAAAGGGAAATTATCAAAAAAGCTGGCCCTACGAATGTTTTTCTCTTTTTAATAGTAAAAATTTGTAAGTCTTGTTGTGGATTAAAAGTAAAAATTGCATAGTCATCTTGTTTCGCGATGTTTAATATTGTGGAATAGAATATATCTCATGAAAATTGAGTATACAAACATTTTCTAATTTTTTTTACTAATATTGATTATTTATAAAATAGTGCATATACTCACTAATGTGATTGAAACTAACGTTATTTAAATCAAATATATTAATTGAGAATGTTCCTGTCACATTTGGATTAAATGTTGTCACAACCAATATATATTTCGTGTCGGGATGTTTCGGTAGCTGTGGCTGTTCTCTTTCCTACTGCTAACGATCAAGTAGAACGTGATCCTACTTTCATTACTCTCGAAGGAACCAATTCTACGGGCAGTGCACTTAATGTTGGCTCGAGCTGGCGACTGATTTACAATAGTTCAACAGGTATCGATGTCACTATCGATCCAGGTCGATACACATACGGTGTACAGCAGATCTTTGTCAATACTATTCCTTATTCTAGCTATCGGATACTTATTACTGCTCAACGAAGTAATGGTAGTAGTGTTCAGTATGCGGAAGCGCACATTCTTGTCTACATTTGATCAGAACACAATACTTTTTGTGAACGAAACATTTTATTCATGGTTTTTATAGGAAAGACTGAGTAGAAAGTGTCTAGTTACTATGAACAATAAAATGAAGTTGTTAATAGAGCAACAGGCGTCATTTTAAAGAAACATCAGAAATCGATCGATATGAAAGAAGTATTCAGGAATACAATGATCTCACTTCGACATTATTCGAATTTTTGCATTATGCGTTTATCACAAAGTTGAAATTGATAATAAAAACTACACATTACGAAGATTTTATCAGAACTTGAACTTCAATTTTTTTAGTTTCATCGTCGAATCTTATCTGAACTACAAAATGTTTCATTAGAAAGAAAATATTTGGATTTTTTTTGTTTTTTACATTCGTCTTTTCTGCTGCGATCGTAAGTAGTGCTGTAAGCATTGATTATTGGGATATAAATAAATAAAAAAATAAATTCTTTCTACGAGTATTCCATTTTCACGATGAACTTCGATCAACAAATTGATAGTTTAGTTCAATACAATGGTATTAAAAGACAAAGATTACAAAGAAGATAAATTACATGTATCCTGCAGCTACTTGTACTACTGGTGACGAATGTTTAAACAAAAAAGAAACTGTCTATTCTAGAGCATTTCACATAGTATCTACATTCAGATATTGCAAATTTTCACTGGGACAATATACGTTCATCCATAAATTTATCATCACGAACTAGACAATTAATTATCATGTGTTTCTCACTGTTCGTCGTTTATCCATTCAAGATCTAATTCAGTTTTTGGTCCGGACAATCAAACATTTAACAAAAGTTTCTCTTTAGTTGACTAAAGAACATTATTATTTTTTTCTAATACAGTTGAGATTCTACATAGGTCAATTTGTACATACGCTTCTGATCTCTCAATTGACGTAGAATATCTGAATGCGAACAGTTTTGTTAGGAAATGTTAGTGACATCTTTCTAGATATAGCTCTCGTGTATCTATCTTTCGTTTTCTTTTCTTCTATTCGGTGGTTAATATGTTTGGTTTTCTCTCTTGTCCACTATGGGCCATTTTCGTTGTATATAATGGAATTTCTCTCCTCGTCATCAGATGGACATTTTTCTCAGCTGGATGATTCATCATGTTATATGTAGCTTATGGCTTTTCTCGAATAGATGGAAGTGAGATACGATTAGATTTCTCTCATCTCGACGGTCTAGAGTTAGCCACCTAACCTACTTTACCTTCCAATGAATATATTTGCTTATAGATTAAAACATACACTCGTCCGATGTTTCGCTGAACGATCATTGTTTATTGATCATCTATATATATATATATCTATACGCGTGCTGTCGTAGATTAGCAAACCAATCCTTCAAACATGCTAGATTATCTTACTACCTTACCAGTGGAATTAATTCATAAAATTCTAGATTATGTTTTCTACGTCTGATATTTTCTTACATGTATCTTTGGTTAGCAAATGTCTTCGTTTTGTCTGTTTAATCTATCCTCATTTTCAACTAAACTTTAGTTCTGTCAATACATCGATGAACAAAAATCAATTTGATTCCATCTGCGCTCAACTTCTTCATTCGATCTCACAAATCACATCATTAACACTCTTCAATAAGAACGATCCGCTGACACAAACGAAAAATGCTCTTTTCTTCACGCGGTTCAACGGCATTGATAGAACATTTACAAGCCTTCGTTCAGTGCATTTGACACATATAATCTATGACACATGGTACTTATTCAAGTTTCGACTTCCCTCAAGCATTATCAAGCTGTCTCTTCATTTGATTCCCGCAGGTGAATCACGTGCAAGTCAAGTGACTATCTCTGGTGTTCTACGCGAATTACTTTTCTATTCGTCGTCATTGAGGCATCTCACTCACAAAATGCAGTCAGATTATCTTCTATTCAATATTTTCATCTAGAAGACATTATAATCGATTTATCGAATTTATTCGTCATCGTGTCCATGCTTCAAACATTTAGAATTCGTTTTATTCCTCGATTATTGAAATTCATTCTCAATCATTTTATTTACGGCAACTAAGAATCGAACTCTGGTCTGTCGTTTGGACACAGATGTCAATTATACTGCTAGCATTTCTACGACTGACTCAATTGACTATAATTGCTGATAGTCTAGTTAGTGATATGGCTAACGATTTTGCTTGGGCACGATTATTGCAAGAGATTAAACATTTCGAATGCAAACTTCACTTTGACTTCGATGTCTTTGATGATTAGTCGATCAGTCTCGATTCATTTCGTACCAAATTCTGGCTGAAAAAAAAACAGTGGTTTCTTACTTATTATCTAATTGAGTATATAGGCTGTTCAATACTTTATTCGGAATAATGTCCTATCGATGATTATCTATCACATCCAGCGATGGGAGTTATAGAATTATATTCAAACTATTTAGATCCATCCTTTGAGATTCATTACTCAATACTCAGTTATGAATATGTCAATTCTGCACTCTTACATCAGTTGACTTATGTCAACGAGCAGTATTCGTTTCAAGATAGTAATATACTTCCTATGAGTTTTCGATGTCTTTATTATTATCTTGATGAGTCACAAATTATTATATACTATAGCCGACCAGGATGGAAAGAAAAATCATCTGTCGAACTAATTAATTTCTTATGATATTTATCTCATTTACGTGCACTCAGTGTGTTTATCTCTATTCTCAAATATTTTTTTTCTCACTAATGGCTTGAAATTAATTATCTCTGAATTGGACCTGACTTCATAGATAGATTTAAACAATTACTTTCAACTGCAATTGAAGTAATTTATCATTCGTTTCCTCATATCAAACGGCTCGACATTCATTCAACATCTGTTCTGGATCTTCCGTAACTTCTCAATCGAATGAAAACAACAGTGATAGATATAATCATTAGACAACCAAAAACGGTCGAATATGATTGCTCCATTACACGTCAATGGATCGAGCAAAATACCGAATTGAAACATTTCCACTATTCGTGTGATATACAAAATTGTGTTAGTTTATGATTTTGATATTTCCATCACATTGTATATCTTATATTGTATTATTCTATTCGCGCCATAAGAAACAATAAATCATTCAGTGATAAACAGTGACTATGACAGTTCTTTGAATCAAGGATAATGAGGTGTATGAGACTCAGAGATTGGACATTCAACGATCAGAGTTGCTTGTGATGCAAATGTCGGCGACATCTGTCGCTGTATAAATTCTTATTTCTACAGTGATCTCAGATTTAAAATTGTTTATGAAAACGAGACTTTTCCGGGCTGTTTCAATTCCTTTAGTTTCATCATCGGATCTGATTGAAAGTAGAAAATATAATGTTAGAATGAATACTCATCAAACATGTGACACACAAAAAAGATTTGTTTTTCTTGTTCTTTACATTTATCTATTCTTCGTTTTTTTTTGCTGCAAACCTTGATCATAAGCGTAAAAACAAATAAAACAATCATTCTTTTTGACGAGTATTCAGTCTAAACGATAAACTTTACCTACCAAACTTGATATATTCTGATCTGATTTTTAACTAGAAGAAATGAAACTTCAACATACTGATAGCTCAGAGCAATGTGATGGTCATAAAAGACAAAGACTACAATGTAACTAAATCAAATGCATCTTTCGACTATTTCTAATTTTGTCTTTTTTTTGTTTAGTAACGACAGATGATATACATGGGTATCGGATGTGGAACGAAAGAGTAACACTCTTCGAAAACATTTCCAATGAGGTTATTTATGAAATATTTGATTACTTGGATTCACCTTATGTTTATCAAGCATTTTTCAATTTGAATAGACGATTTTCTAATCTTATCATTCATTCGTTCCTTCCATTGAAAATAAATCTCTCACCGATGATATCAAAATTGGTCTTTGAACAATACAATAGAGATATTCTCGTACCGTATCGAGATCAAATTTCTCTTATTCGTTTCTCAAATCCATTACACTATGATCATTGTTTCTCTTTATTGAATAATTTGTCAATCTATTCTCAACTTGAAACATTGATTCTCGATAATATCGAATCAGATTATCTGAATAATCTGGTTTCTGAATTCATTTATTTACCCATGCTTTCCGCATTAAGTATCACTACCTATAATTACTGTCGAAACAAAAGTAATATCTATCTGAAAATATTTCAGCTATCAACATTGAAATATTGTAAACTATTATTGGTGGGATATTTTGATTCATTAGCGCTGCCAATGGCAACAAACAAGTATAGCTCCATTGAGCATTTAATTGTTAATAATGTATGTCATCATGATCTAGAGAGTTTACTATCATACGTCCCTCAACTTCGTCGTTTATTCATTGAAAAATTCGGTCAATCTGATGCTCCAAACATAGATGCATCTCGAATTAATTTGAAACATTTGAAACATGTTTCTCTTCGGTTAGGACTTTCACACCTGAATCAATTCAGAATAATAAACATGATTAATTTGTTTCGTACAGTTGAAGTTTTATATATTTCTGCTTGTGCAACGATTTGGCATGTTTCAATGGATGGCGAGTTTCTGAATGCGAACCGCTGGGAAGAAATGATCGTATCTCATTTACCAAAATTACGCATTTTTGATGTTTCTTTTGATATTGATGGGATTCATACCCCTTTCGACGGAGCATTTGAAACTCAAATGAGTCAATTTACATCACCATTTTGGATTGAACGACAATGGTTTTTTAATTATCGATATGTTCCATCATTTTCTGTTAAGCGTTATGTTATCTATTCATTCAATCCATATAGGTAAGAAAATATCAGAATGGTATTTTGACGAGAAAATGTTATTCTTGTTTGTAGGAGAAAACAGTTTGTTTTGGATCCGTCATGGTCAAAACCAGTTCTCTTATATAATGAAGATAAAATTCTTCCGTCAGTTGATCATGTTTATATTGAGAATACAAAAGAAATGGCCAACTCGATCTATAACTTTCCACATACGACTCAACTTACTCTTGAAGGTGCATGTCACAGTATTTCTATGCCATATTTAATTAAACTCAAGTCAATGCTTCCTTTACAACAATTAACTAAGTTAGTTGTCAATTCTCCTAGCTATTCTTTCGTCCTACTTATTGATTTACTAAATTTAACAACGAATCTTCATACCTTAATCGTAAATGATTTACGATTCTACCAAAAAAATCCGATATTAATTCAACAAAATGACACCTTTCGATCGGTAGCTACTTCGAATATCATTAAAAACGTCACCATAGACAAACCATGTAAATTAAACAAAATCAAAGTGCTTGTTGCTTTATGTTCCCGATTGGAATGTTTGACCATAAATATATCGTCGAAGTTGAGTGATCTAAAAACCGTGATGCGATATTTATTCGACAAAACCAACTGGAATACGCGGCATTTACATTCATTTTGTTTTACACAAGTAAACAGTATTAATTTTGCAGTGATGGAAACGTTTCTCAAGTCTGAACAAGTGGACTATATGATGAAATTAATTGATGATAAACTATATTTATGGCGTTAATATTACATTCAAACGACGGGAATTGATAAGACAACAAGAAAAGATATGGTTAAATCAAGAACCTTTTGTATATTTACATCGAACTATTTTTAGTCCTATCGAAACATTAATTATTCATATCTAACGAAAAATAAAACTTAAGAACGCAGGATTTATGCATGAAAAATTTAGTTTTATTAATCTAGGGAAGCAATGTGTGACCTGAACGATTTTTCGCCTCGTAGATCATATAGATGACTGTTAATGACATCCATTGGAAACTCGTCACCATTCGTATTTTAGACGAATCGAAAGAACAAAAAAACACAAGTGTATCGAGATCTCTGTCCCTTTCTTTCGCTCTCTCTCTAGAAATCTAGATGTTCGCGAACTACCTCTCTTGTGACATACACACGGCGAAATGTAAACAATTTACCTCTTTTCATACGAAAAAGTATGTCTGTTCGTCGTTTTCTCCGTTCACCACGCAGTCAAAAATTTGCTTTTAGACTGTTAACACATTCACCACGATGTGGTTCACCGGTGGTCCCCACTATATTTTAACAACGCTTTCTTTTCTTTTATTCTTAGGCGGAAGGTTGCACATAATGTGCGAGATGGTTTACCTTCGCTATTTTGAAAATCATTTATTACATAGCATAATACTTCTCGTTAAAACAATCAAGACAAAAAAAATTGTTACAATCAGAACAGAAAGTTTTTATTCTCTTGATTGTTGTTCCCTATTTTTCTCGTAACAACCAACACAGTGGTTTCGATCATTGCGGTCAGGTCCTTTCTTTTCTTCGAGCTTATGATCAGCCAGTTTGCGCTTCGAATGACTTGCTGACTGTTGTCTTGGACCAGGTTTCAACTTATCGATTGGCGTGCCAGGCAGTAAAGATCGGACAAGACTTTCACGAAACTGCAGTATGGTCACTTTGCTTTCCGTGTAGTTTTCCTTGTATATCAAATACCTATTTACTAGTATCGTCCCAAAAACTAATTCAAATGCCACTTTACGGTACCATTTTATTGACTTCCTGAGACACGTGTAATATGCTGATAGTTGTTCAGATAAATCAATACCTTGTCTTCCTTCGTTGTAATCTAATACAGCTTGGGGTTTCATGGTACGCTCATTTTGAAAATTTGTTTTTCCACTGTCATCCACACATGCTGAATGCGATAGTCTTGTAGATATCATTAAGACATTTCGTTTATCTTTCCACATGTTCAATTTTATTCCATCTTTATTCTGGAGCTCATAAACTTCACCACGACTAAACTCTTCCTGAATAACTTCCCTTCCGGATCCAACACAATTCCTTCTTAGTGTTCCAATAAGATATGTATCATGTCCCAACAGATATTTCGCAAGAGAAATACTCGTAAAGTAGTTGTCGGCTACTACAGTTCGATAACATCCATCCAGACCGTCGAATAAGTTCATTACTACTGCCTGAGCATGTTCAACACCTGCGATCGATTCTTGCTCACTAGTATAGATTACATAATTCCAAGTGTATCCATTGGTAGCCGCTAATCTGCATATCTTTATACCGTACTTGTGCGCTTTACCAGGAACATATGGTCAGAATAAAAGCCTGCCTCGCCATGGTATCATACTTTCGTCAATACTAATAACTAAGCCAGGCATATAATGATGAAAACCTCGCTTTCAGTAAATCTGAGAGTGATTTCAACTTGAACAGCCTGTCTTGGTTCGAATTCTTTTTATTGTTGTTCGAAAAATGCCAAAACTTTAGGAGTAATTCGAACCTCTCTCTCGACATAGCGCTACGAATAATCTCCGACCCGTACAACTGACTGCTGCTCCAGTAGTGGTTCAGCTGCGGCATTTGTACCAACTCCATCTCGATAATAATCCCAAAGAACTTGAGCATTTCTTCATAATTGGTTGGTTTCCATTCACGATATTTATATCGTCTGCTAATCTCATGGGCTTGCAAGTATTGCTCCGCATATCGATTTGTTTCACGAACTATAAGATCGATAATTTCGTCTGTGATGAAATGTCGATAACAATCGATAGGATTGACCACATTATTCTCCGAAGCAGCAATTACTTCTTCGACGAGCCCATGATCTTCCATAAGTTCTGTATCCGATTCCGATTCTATTTCATTCCAGACGTTTGAACTCACCTCATCACCAGATATTTTTTCGCTGGAGCTTTCAAATTCAAGGTGCATTCTATCTAGATCATCATCCAAAAAAC
Organism: Macrotrachela quadricornifera; assembly: GCA_022393335.1. NCBI lineage: Eukaryota > Metazoa > Rotifera > Eurotatoria > Philodinida > Philodinidae > Macrotrachela > Macrotrachela quadricornifera. Next base: position 599,147 of record JAJEKB010020941.1, read on the forward strand.
TCAGTTCCCTAAGTGAGCTAGCGCTCTCTTTTGTATCGATTTCTTCGAACGACATGTGAACGATTCGAAAAGTTCGGCTGCTTTTATAGGTAAAATTACAGATACAAGAATAAGTAGGAAAAAACTAGGGAAATTTCGCTCTGACTCATAATATAAATAAGAGAACAATGAATCATCCGTACACGATAATGAATAGGTCACTACGTGCATCTATTAGAAGTTAACTATTGACAGGAGTGAATATTTCGAAGACTTTCCCCAAGAATGCTGAATCGTGGTAAATGTGTTAAAAATCGGTTCATGTGCTACTTTTGATTATCATCAATTAACATTTGGTGTATTACCTTCAAATATTTTCTTTTCAACTCTATTAAAGTTGTGTTTCGTTGTCGACTCTTATGAAGATTATCTCTATTTTTTGTATTTTCAGTGATACATTTTTAACATACTATCCAAATTCATTTTTAGACCATTCAAAATTTATAATATATGAAATAAACCATTGAATTCTGTTCTTAGACATGAAAAGTAAAAAAAACATGTAAATGCATTATAACGAACAAAATAAAATGCCAAAATGGGTATTTTATCTAGTTGATGTTGTTCACCACAAAATTGTTGCAAATCTATTGATGATAAATCGAATTATCAGAAACAATGAACATTTCTTCAATTATCTTCTAAAAATGAAATGAAAAATAACTCATTCAATTCATAGCATATTATTAGATTTCACATAATGTTGAAAGAAAAAAAAACGTATTTTATATTGGACAAAAGAATAAAATCATGACAACAAACGAATTATTTTTACACTTTTAGAGAAGAATGTGCTGAATATAATGTGTTATATTTTGTCAAGTTTTCTTATTATTTTTAAAAAGTGTTAGAATAGAAAAAATATATATAAAATAATTGTCAATTTTTTTTAAGGATTTGCTAATGTCCATATTTGAGCTGCTGTTAATTCACGATTAAATAAATAAAATTCATCTAATGCTCCAGTAAATATACCGCCGTATGCTGGTGAACAGTAACTTGAGCCACCATTTCCTCCTACTACTAAGTACACAGACCTGCCAGCTGCATTATATGTCTTGGCACCTGATGTTGAATATTGAGTACCATTTATATATAATCGAATACCATTATTTGAACTGTATGTGTAACCAATATGAGTCCAAGTATTTAAAGTAAGAACTGGACCTGTTACAAAATATGGACCGCCATTCTATAGATTAAACATGATTTGACCATTAGATTTTGTTGTTACAAAAATGATACACCATGTCGTAAAAAAATGTACAAATATAATTGCTGATTGAACAAGAGAACCAGTAGGTTTAATCCAAAAAGCCATAGTAAATGGATAATTAGATATTCCTAACATATAAAATGCTGGATAAGATGGATTAATATAAGCACCTGAACTAAATTGAAATGCTTGATTAACTCTACCAGTAACAGTTGTTAGATTTCCTATTGCTGTTGCATTTATTCCATTTGGACCATTATCATAAAGTGAACCACCATCAAATGAATAATAAACAACAAGTGTTGCATCATTTAATAATTCTGTTTCATTTTTAGCACGAATTGTAAATTGCATTTGATCAATATATCCATTAAAAAAAATTCGAAGCAGATGATATTAAATAAGTAACACCAATAGTTGTATCACCAGATGAACCTTGATAAGAAGATGATGAATGAGAATTATCAAGTATACCATTAACCCATATTTCTAATGTTGATGTAATAAGATTATAAACACATGCAACATGTAACCATATATTCGTTGTTATACTTGTTGAACCAAGTAAATCATTATTCGAAAAACTACAACATAATTTTAAATTACGTATAATAAAAAACATACAGAAATTTGTTGTATTTATTTGACATTGACCAAATATTCCATATTCCGAATTTGTTAAACTAATTGGATAAATCCATGTTTCAATTGTAAAACTAGTTGAATTTAAAAGAAGTTGGCTTGATTTAATAGCAGCATATTGTGAAGATGTTCGAGTAAGATTAAGTGCTGCACCAATACCTAAATAACTTGTTGTATATGTTGGATTACCAGATGTTATTGCATTTAAATTATTATATAAATCCAAAACATTATTATCAAATGACCAAAATGCATTACTTGTTATAGCATCTAGAATTAAGTGAAAACATTTCAGACTATATTATTATTATTATTAACTCAAACCAATTAGGATTGAGATAGAAAAAATAAATTTCCTCACTAATCTTACATAGCTATTTTAACTCAATGTTAATCTTGTCATATTAGATTCAATAGATTCTTATTTTCTGCTCATAGTTGAGACAATATACTTATTTATGATAATGAAATAAATGTATATTTGATTAAAAAAAAAACCAAGTTTTTACGTATAGTAGTTGTAGTTGTGATAGTTGTTGTCGAAATACTTGTTGTGGATATTGAAGTACTGCTTGTTGGTGTTGATGTTGATGTTGGTATTGTTGAGATGATTGTAGATGCTTTGATCAGTGCATTGAGCACTATAGCGATGATTGTACCAAAAAGAATAAAACAAAGTGGAAGTAGATAGAAATAAACACATGAACGTCGATAACAAAATCGATTTTTATTGCTAAGTGAAGAATATTCAAAATATAGTGAGAAGAAAATGTTGAATAATAGCTACTTCATATTGAGATTTCTATTCCACACTTGATTTGTTAATTGAGAATCTGAATTCTCATTCATTTTTCCAGGAGAATTCAATGAAAATTTCTAAAAAAATTCAATGCATATAATTGATAATGAATAATAAAATTGAAATGTTTTCTTTTAGAGAAAACAAAGAATTTTATTACGGTTGATATATATTTGTAATTTAATTTGGATAAAATTCTGATGTTTATTGTCATTTTATAAATGTTTTTGTTACTTACACTAACGTTTATTTTTTTAACACGATAAACAAGTTTAAATAAATGATTACTTTTTCTCTTTTTATTAAAACTTTAGTTCTTTATAACTTTGTTATGTTCGTATATATTATCTTTTATTTAATAGTGTATAAATATGATTAATTTATGAAAGAGAATCCATTTTGTAGTATTCAATCTATTGAAAGGTAGAACGCGGTATTCTATCATAATTAATTGCATTTGAATATTGAAAATAAGCTGTATAATATAATTCTGTCTGTAATTTTAGAATATTTATATTTTGAGGATGATAAACAATAAATTTTAGTATTATAATCAATAGTAAAGTGTATCAAAAAATAAATTCGTTAGAATAAAATCTAAAGAGAGTTTGTAATAATATAATCTGTATCTTTAATACATGTAGACAGTTATTATATGATACGTGAACTATATTAAATTTGTTTTCTATCATTAGATAAAAATAAGAAGATTTACTTTTAATTGTAATTGATCATTATTTATCTTTTTATTTAATATTTTAAATGAACTTTGATGAATAATTGGAATAGTTAATAGCTATTTAGAGAAAATAAAATCCAATAGTTGTCATTCAATATCGAAAATATTTGATATAAAAGAAAGACTCACTTGAATTTTGATTGATTTTGGATTTTTTTGATGAATTTTTTTTATTTTTGGTGTATATGATAAGGATTGATGTGGGACATAAAGTATTTTTGTAGTTAATTTAGTCATTATTAGTTGTTATTATCAATGTATGTTTTAGATGAATACTTGCTTGAAGATTTTGTGATATAAATGTCTATTGTTTTTTATCGAAATGAAATGTACGTTAACATTTTTTTCTAGTGAAAGAAAAAAAGAAATGACAGGTCATTATATATATTTTAGATGTGTATGCTATTCAAAGGTTTCGTATTCATAAGCATAATCTGATTATTATTTTAGTGAATTTATTATGGAATTCTATTAGATTTTTTTGTAATTAGAATATTCTACGTGATTGAAAATTTATTTCATTTTTATATCTAAAACAAAGATTAAAAGCAAAACTTTTCTTTTTTTGTTCATTAGTTTATTTTTATTTCGTATGTATTAGTGAATTTATTGGTTTTTTTCAAAAAATGATATATTTACTATAGAAGTTAAATTATTATTCCAGCTCTCTTCAAGTTTGTCAATTGAAATAGTTTAAATTATAAATATACTTCTGTCCATAGTGGATAAAAATGTATATAAAAAATTTTCTAATCCACTTTTCTGAGATAAAAATTCGAAAAAACCACTTGAAAAATGTTTAGAAATTCATTTTTTTTATATAGATAAAAAGTTTTCCATTTTTCAATGATATTAGCATTTTTTTTTCATCATTTTTACAATTAAAAGTATAGAATAGAACAGTCTTTATCCAAGAATAACCATAGACAATTGGATTTTTTAGCTATATCAACTAGAAAACTAATGCCTCCCACCTTAGAGTTTGAACGTAGCTGGGTAAATAAAGTATTCAATAAGATGAATTTTGTAGAGAATTGTAAGATAAATCTGTTTTTTTTAAGAATGATTAGTTCAAACCAATAAAGTTATTGATAAAATATTGAGAGGGACATTTATTCTGTCGCATCCATTATATCTAAAAGCTTCTGTAGTTGTAAAAATGATGAAAAAAACTAGTATCATTGAAAAAGAAAAAATGCTTTTTATCCATATAAGAAAGATAAATTTTTAAATATTTTTCGACATTTTCAAGTGGTTTTTTCAAATTTTTATCTTAGAAAAGTGGATTAGAAAATTGTTCACACACACACACCAGTTTGTAGAGCTCGATGAACTCTACCGAACTATGTACAGATCTCCAAGAAAAAATCTGATGGCATTTTTGACCAATTTTCGTCTGATATATAATTCATAATTGCGATATTCTCCTGAAAAAATCTTTTTATTCACTGTATAGATGTTCTAATTGAAAAAAGGATAGATTGGCTAATCTAATGCTTCCATATCGCTTTATCAAAACTCGTCTCATCAATCGAGATAATAATTCATTCTTCTATATGTTGAAATAATAGTTTCCGTATCATTCATAATCGATTATCCTATTCTTGTTATTCATATTTATTAGATCGTAAAAAATCAGAAGCGATAGTTTTGAAAGTAAGATTGCCAAGATGTGATAAACAGATGTTCAATAAAGGTACCTTGTCAACATCGATTGTATCAATTTTAAAATGTTAAATCTATAGAAAAAGATCTTTAATAGAACGACTATCCTCTCGATAAAATATACGCTGATCGAAAGCAAGATCGAATATATCTATTCGCTTTGATAAAATGCAATCTGTTAATCATTCAATTGATTATAATGGATTTTAATTTGAGGATACATTTTTTATCAATACTATTAACTAAATGAATGCATTCGACTTTGTTTTCGATCGTGAAATTATCAATTCAGTAATCTTTGAAAGACGAACAAATGTCATGATCCATTCAAGTAAAAGTGAATTTAAATGATCCACTTTTAGATATTTCACATTAATCAACAATAGAAGGTTTAATAATCAAATGATCTCGGACTGAGTCATCATATTAAAGTCAATATGAAATCGATATTGTCGAGGATCGATTGACTAATAGTTAGATAGACAACATCTACGAAATATCGACAGATCATAATGAAGATATTGAAGCATTTATTCTCAATCGAATATGGTGTTTGAAACGATATCAGTACACTATTAAGGTTGTATTGTAATAGATAAACTATACTGATGTTTAAGGTAAAATGAGTTAACAATGGTAATGATGTTTTAAGTAGCATATGACAATCATTTGCATTGATAAAACTATATTTGCATTCGATGAAAATCTTCTACTTATCAACTCAATATTACTGCTGTATATCTATCGACAAAATGCAAAATGATGGTATGAAGTTAAATGTTCGATATTGAATAAGATCAATGTTTGAAAATTCCATAGTTTTCACACAAATATAGACGGCGAGAATAAGTCGTTTGATCGTTGACAAAGTCAGAATAGTTCGTAGAATAATATGGAAATATATCGAACTGTAATGAATTCTTTCCTTTGATTAAAAATAATTGAATTCTCATGTTGGATAATAACAAAAGTGCTCGATCGACTCGATCACTATTACAAGTCGAGAAGTCAAAATCGAATTGGAGTCGTTTGAATTGTTTAAATGATCGAAAGTCGGATTAAAATTCATCTATCTATCCAGATGCATCACATTCAGACAAAGATATACTGACAATATTCTCAACATTATTTCGAAGAAGTGTCATACAAAGACAAAACTCTTTCTTTCGAACATCGGTAAAATTCAAATTATATTATTGATATTGATCAATCAGAGCATTGAAGCAACAGTTTAATCGATTACCAAAACTAACGAATGCATTCACTTCGTTTATATGTTTCATTGAAATATACTGTTCTTCACGATATACAATTTTTTCAAACGATATTTTACTTTTCTATATCAACTATGATAGGAGAACTTTTCGAAAGAAGAGTTAAACTTGTGTATTGAAAAATTGTGCTACTATGAGATTCCTCATATCGTGCAGTGATATCTCAGTAAACAATTATCCTGATTAATATCTTGAAATTCTACAGAATCAAATGAAAATCCCAATAAGATTATTATGAAATAAAATCAAAATTTTCATTGATTAAAATCAATTTATTTTGCTGATTATAGTCATTTTCAATTGATTAGCAGAACATTGTAATTCGTAAAAAAAAATCTGTAACGATTTTATACGAAACCCACGGAATTTTTTTTGTTCAAAACCGCGGTTTATCACGGTATAGGAAAACGTTCATCTTAGCAGTTTAATGGCACCGCAAAAGTCAGACCTTTTCTTAGGTTTTTTCACACCACCCGAAACCGCAGTATCTTCAAACCGCGGTTATTAACGGTTTGAAAGAAAAAAAAATTGCCATCCTGATGGTATGTTATACCTGACATTTATCTGGTTATCCTTAACTTTCTATGGTCGCAACCTATCTACCATCTTAACACGCCTATTTGACACCTCAGTTAACTCATTAAAGAGCGCTATCTATTTTTTATTTATTATCTTCTGGTGAGATTCGAACTTCTTACCTTGTGATTTCCATCCATTAATTCCATTGAACCATCTAATGATGTTCATAGTAATATAAAATATAATAGTTTATCTAATCAGTGATGAAAAATCTTTTCATTTATACTAATATGTTTCATTTACTAGTAGATTTATAAGAATCGTAGAACTACTAATAATTCATAGTATGAATTTCATACTATCTCTAGAATTTTATCAAACTTTCTGAGATGTTCATGTTTATAATAAACTATATAGATTGAAAATTCTTATTTATCGTTTATAATCATGACCATTAGTGTATGAATACACAATCTATTTTAATACATAGTAACTAGAATAAAATACAGATTTACTAGAATCTGCAGTTGATAAATCGTGGTATTGTGCGGTTATGAAAAGTCTAACTGTATTTGAAATACTATCACAATTTAGTATACATGTAAATCTATATCTCGAAAGACACATGACTATTACTTGATAGATCTATCTGAATTTTATCAATCGAAAAGAGAGATTTGTATTAATATAATATCTAACTTTCTACTGCCTTGTAAGTATTATTATCAATAGTCATTTTGCCGAAGTCTGATTAATACTATAAAATATATTTATGTCTGTCTTTTTTATTATATATAACATTAAATTAAACTCCCATTTATTTAAATTTTATATAACTCGAAAATATTTTTCTCATAGTTCGATCTACAGAAGTATTTTTGCTTTTGTTTGAATTTATTTGAGATTACCACACAAAGTGAATAACAACAATAAAAATATAGAGTTTATTATAATTTGATAAAAAAATATTATATTTATGTTTCAGAAATTATTTCCTTATAACTTATTTCATTTCTTAGCCAGAAGAAAAATGAAATTAATTCTAATAAAATTTTCTGCATCAAATCATTACTTTATGTATCGAAATTGTTCTCATGTATTATCACCACGAAAATAGCATAAAAATCTAACCAGATACTAAGATTACATTATTTAGAATAATAATATCTTTCGAGAATATGTGGAGATCGTGATTTATAATGAGAAGGTTGCAGAATATAGAACTGTGAAAGATGGCGCTTTTCGAATATCGCAACTAATTTACATCTCATTGAGCTTTCTTAAAACCGCGATTTTCAACAGTCATCATGGTTGCGGTTCCTTTCAAGGGTACCACGGTAAGCCTATATTGCGGTGCAACGTACCACGGTCAACTGCGGTTTATTTTGGACACCGCGGTCTTGAATGGTATAACCGCAGTCACTATGAAAAAACTGCGTCTAACCGCGATATTTGTTTTAAAATTTTTCCGTGGGAAGATGTTTATTACTATTTTTCTTTGTTGTCACTTTAATTTTGTTATGAGATGATTTCTGAAAAAAATCTACGTTGTAAATTAGACTTTTTTTTCTTGTAACATTAGGTGTGATACAAAAAATACGTGTTATCTTTGAAGTGGGATCAATTTTTCCTCTTCACTGTATTTTGCAACATAATAATCATGAAGAGGAGATGAAGATGCATAGTCGTATATGGCGGATCTTTATACCAAAAGTTATTTAAGGTTTTCAATAGAACTCTTGGAAAACAAATTTATCCAGTAAAGTGTTTACAATGAATTCTTAATTCTCATTTGTATATTTAAACCGACGATAAAAGGTCTACAAAACTGTACAAGGTTTAGATGTTTAAAATTGATCATTCAGAAGTTGTAATTATTCTACTCGAAGCTCTAAGTGATTTTTCTGGCACTTTCTTTTTCTGTTTCTATTTTAAATAGAAACCATTTTTCCACACTAACGAGGGAACCTCTCCAGGTGTTAAATCGCTTTTGGCTTGAGACTATAGCCATTAGATAGAGCCTATTGAGATGTGCTCAGATCTATAAGGGTTCGAGTGCATGGGTCTCTGGGGACGAGATATTCGATTTTTTAGGATATTTTTCTAATGCAGCCTTGATATTTGAGAAAACTCAAACTTTCGAATTTAGACATGAAACTTTGCCCAGTTAAAGGTCTCTACTGGAGTAGATATCATACAAAATTTCAGACCTTTAGTACAAACCATTCGTCAGCTACTGGTTACTGAAGTGCGAGCTTCCTCCATATAGGAGCCATAGGTATTTTAACTAGTTCATAATTCACGAAAGGTTTGTGCTAAAAGTCTGAAATTTTGTATGATATCTACTCTAGTGGAGACCTTTAATTGGGTAAAGTTTCAGGTCTAAATTCCAAAATTTGAGTTTCCTCAAATACCAACGCCCCATTAAAAAATACTGCCAAAAATCCAATATCTCGCCCCCAGAGACTCATGCATCCGAACCCTCACGGATCTGAGCATATCTCAATAGGCTCTATCTAATGGCTATAGTCTCAAGCCAAAAGCGATTGAACACCTGGAGAGGTTCCCTCGTTAGAAAGAGAGTGAGCCATTATAAAATAGAAAACAAAGAAAACTTTCTTCCTTCTTCTCTCGTCAAAACATATGTCCATAGGCGGCGGAGCAATTTCAGTCTAGGGTAGGCTCAACTTTTTAGTATGAATGGTCTCGAAAATGAGTTTAAGAACGATCTTTCTTTATTTATAATAATAACCATTATAGACTTTCGCAGTGCATGCATTTGTATAGAAGTTTACTAACTGTACAATGTTTATTGCTTCGAACGAAATCAAGAACTAATAATGAAGTCAAGGAACGTTGCAAAGAAAACAAAAGAACGTTCACGTGCACACGTAAAACGGATCATAACCAAAAAAGACTTTTCTATCTCGACTTTTTACTTAGGGTTATCCAAAAGTAATGTCGCAATGATCTAATTTTCTTTTAAGACGATCAAAAAAAATTTCTTTTTTTTACAGAACGATAGAGAAAATGAAGCTCTATTTTTCTATACTATTTGATCCCTATCTAATTAGCGTTAAACTGATGAAATTTCGAGCAAAACTATCATCACACCAAATTTAACTTTGGTAATACGTCATTTTTTCGTCCATTTCTCGATTTTCTCTCTCTTTCTGTTCTTCTTTTCTGTTTTTTTCTTTTTTTTTCGTCTCTTCTGACACTGAGCCGTTCACCAAATCCTACTAGTTACGAGTGGGTATATTTTGCTCGTATATATTGGGGAAAGTTAAACTACAAAAGTCAAATTAAAATCTTACATTTTAACTACTCAAAATGAGCAAGGAGAGTATTCGGTTCTACATCAAAATGCGCGTTGCTCTCAATGTTCCAGCAAGAGATATCTATGAAGAATTATACACTGTTCATAGTGATCAGGCTCTCTGTCTTAGAACAGTTGAAAGATGGTGTCAGCGATTTCGTGAAGGTCAAGAAGAGCTTGATGATGATACACGATCTGGTAGACCTGTTGCTGCAACAACTCCTGAGAATATCGAACAAGTCCGCCTCATCATCAATGAAGATTCTCGTGTGACGATAGAAGAAATACAAGAGCAAACTGGTTTAACCTACGGTACTACTCAGCGAATTATCAAGGACCATTTACAACTTACCAAAATCACCGCTTGTTATGTACCAAAAGAACTCACTGATTTTCAACGCAACGAACGAGTTCGAATATGTCGAGAAAATTTAAGAAAATTCAAAGATGGAACGTGGCGTTTATGTAATGTGGTGACAGGTGACGAATCTTGGTTTTTTCACAAGCAAACCAGTCGAAAATCATCAAATGCTGCTTGGGTGGCAAAAGGTGATGCTCCACCTACAGTACCTCGACGCGATCGATTTGCTCCAAGAACGTTATTTGCCATATTTTTCAAGTCAACTGGTCCGTTATTGATCCATCACGTGGAACGAGGCCAAACTATCGACCATGAATATTACATTGACAACTGCTTGCAACCTGTTCTGGAAGAAATCGAGCATCAACGACCTTCGTACGGTACAAATCGTATTCTTCTTCATCATGACAACGGAAAGCCACATATTCATCAGGACGTGTCTGATTATCTTAAATCGGAAGGTCTAACAGTCATACCTCATCCGCCGAATTCTCCTGATTTATCACCATGCGACTTCTGGCTATTTGATCTGATCAAACTAAACTTAAGCGATCAAACCGATTCTCAATCATTTCATGACGCTATGACTGAGTTTATGTACTCGCTGGATAAGGAAGAATATCGAAAAACGTTTGATAAATGGATGGAGAGAATGCAGTTGTGTGTAGATAATCATGGTGACTACTTTGAACATTTAATGAAATAAAGTTTTTTTGGATTTACTTACATCTCGTTTTCTTTCGATCATCATTCTTTTTGTATGCATTAATGAGAAGACGCGAAAAAACTCGATGAATGATTAGAAAAAAACAACAGAAAAGAAGAACAGAAAGAGAGAGAAAATCGAGAAATGGACGAAAAAATGACGTATTACCAAAGTTAAATTTGGTGTGATGATAGTTTTGCTCGAAATTTCATCAGTTTAACGCTAATTAGATAGGGATTAAATAGTATAGAAAAATAGAGCTTCATTTTCTCTATCGTTCTGTAAAAAAAGAAATTTTTTTTGATCGTCTTAAAAGAAAATTAGATCATTGCGACATTACTTTTGGATAACCCTAAGTAATTAATCTGAAAATAATTTTCGTTTCATACTAAATAAATCATTTTTTTGTTCGGTTTCATTCATCTTAGTTGAGCAGATATTAGAATTTCTCTTATTTTATTATATGATGCAAATTGATCATCTGAAAAGTCATTTACTTTCAATTACTTATTTCTT
>JAJEKB010020941.1:640941-664098 GCA_022393335.1 Macrotrachela quadricornifera
TCATCCGTTGTGATCTAGTACTATGAGCACAAATGATAACGAAAAAAAGTCTAATCAGAAATTCATTATCACGGTATTAGTCGAAACATGAACAAATATCATAGAAAAATAGAGCATTCTTTTCTCTATTAAATTGTATAGAAAGAAAGTTTCTTAAAGCTTACTCTATATTTAAGTAACGCCGGGCCACGAACTTTTGGTACGCCCTAAGTAAAAGAGCTCGTAGAGGCAAATTTTCTTTTAGTGTGTTGAAGTTGGAGAAAGAGAGAGAATAAGAGCAGAGAAGAAAAAGAAAAAGCACAAATGGGATAATATCGTATTTATGTCGTGATAGAAAAAACGAACAACTTAAAAGGAACACGAATTCCGTAGAAATAAACAATAGTGAGAGAAAAGCCGTAGTGTGTTTATTCACCCACGAAAACGAAAGGCAACAGATTATATTTTGCATTGTACAGGGTGGCCCAAAAGTCACGCACGAAACAAAAAATTGAATATCTCCCTTACGGCTCGAGCAAAGGAGCTGATTTTTTTACCAGTGATAGAGGTATGTAGAAGCTTTATATTTATAAAGACATGTCTAGAAAGATCTTTTGTTAAATATTATTATTGATCTCAACAAGAAAAATTTACCGTTTCACAGTTCGAAAAGAAACTCACGTTGCTGAAAAAAATTGAATATTTCCACTACGGCTAGAGCTAATCAGCTGATACTTTTACCGATGTTAGAGACATGTTCAAGCTTTATATTCATAAAGACATGTCCAAGGAGATCCTTTATTAAGTATATTATTTTCTATCCTACCTGTGAAAAAGTAAAATTATTTTGTTGAGGTCATTAGTGGTATTTTATAAAGGCTCTCTATAATCTTATCCGTGCGGATTTAAAGTTTTAACATACCTCTATTATTGGTAAAGAAATCAGTTCGTTTGCTCGAGTCGTAGTGGAGATATTTAGTTTTTTTCTTGGTATCATGACTTTTCCGCCATATACAGAGTGGTACAAAAGTCAGTTTACCAAAGTAAAAATTGAATATCTCCATTACAACTCGAGCAAATGAGCTGATTTTTTTACTAGTAATAGAGACATTTTCAAGCTTCATATCCATAAAGCCATGCCTAAAGAGACCCTCTGTTAAGTATACTATTTTATTTCTATTTGTGAAAAAGTAAAATTTTTCTTGTTGAGGCCAATAATGATACTTAGCAAAGGATCTCCCTAGACATGTCTTTATAAATATAAAGCTTGTACATACCTCTATCACTGATAAACAAATCAGCTCCTTTGCTCGAGCCGTAAAGGAGATATTCAATTTTTTGTTTCGTGCGTGACTTTTGGGCCACCCCGTATATTTTTATGTTAAAGATTCGAACGATTCAATTCTTTTCGACTACATAACAGGTGGAACACCGCAAATTAGAACTCAATTAGATAGGTAAATCAGAATTGTTGTTTCACTATAATATAATAGTTTAGTAGAATATTTATGTAAGTAACGGTCAAAACCGTACATACCGATTACAAACATAAATACGCAAACAAATGACTAGCTTTGACTTAATGAGACTGTAAACCGAGAAAGATCGGATGTTGCACCAAAAAAGCATTGAAAGCCCATCATAACATTCAGAAAACATAGTCGGAATAGTTTTGACTAGATCTTTCGTTTGAGACATCCAAATCGAAAACAAAAGAAATTCTCCGCCATCAATGAGTGGTCCTAGGCATGCCCCAAAGACAAAACTTGAAGTTTTGAAGATTTGATTTTGATATGGTTTTTGTTTTGAGTTTTTGGCTATAGTGATATCGATTTTGGTTCTGGTTTTTATTTTAACAGTAAAATATGAACTTTTTCGAAGTATATCAACAGAAACACTAAAACCACCAATACCACTGTCAAAATTAAAACTCAAAACCAAAACTTCAAAACCAGTTTTAGTTTTGGTTTTGATGCATACTTAAGTGGTCTTGTGTTGAATCCTCGCTTAAGTATCCTGTTTTCGACATATTTTGACTTTTAGCTCTAGATATCTTTAATTTTGACTGTTTGTATACAGATAAGTAATTTATCAATTATTTTTGATCTGTGAATTTATCAAGTGGTAGAATATGAAATTTATGACTCAAGGTGGCGTTTTTGACAATGCAACTTCAATCAAGATAAAGCGATCGGACGGTAGAATTCATGACGCAAAAGTTATTAAAATCTTAGCCGAATCACGAGAAGTATTCGTCGAATGGGACGAAAACAATAAACTCGCTACAAAGACTATTCCCATTGATCAAGTTCTAGAATTAAATCCACAATGGAATAGCGACTCTGCTAGACTGAATGACGCACCATCACCTGAAAAAGTAAGTGAGATTGACTGATCTTAGGACTTTAAGAATAGCAATATCGAATTGATATCAATATGGCGGATAGATCCTAAATGAGAAATCTCTTATTATCTTGACTATAACCTTTTTTCAACTTTTGGGACTGATTGTTTTCCCGACGATGTACTACTGAATTCTTGACAAGACGTGTATCGAATTGTTTTTTCTACACAGGCATTTGTAATAATGCGAAAATAGCAATATAATGCCTGTCGAAAAGAAAAATAACGATGTGAAAGGACCACACGAAAGTGTCATAATAAAATGAGTTCGTTTGTTATTTGAAAATTATTATCAGATATTAGTAATAACACATTTGATACGAGAAGTTCCTTAATTTTCGATAAATCATTTAAATGTTTTGTTATGTGATCGTTTCGCATCATTATTTATAATTTCTCGACAGGCCGTGCAAGCTGTTCCAAAAGTCCACTCAGAACAAAACGTGAACAACACTTCAACAATTCAGGCGATTTACATGAGTTTTTCATCATAGTAGTACATGTTTTTTAAAGTTTTCTTTCACGTATAAAATAAAAATTAAAGGAAATAAATACAGGACGATATTTTGTCGATAAATGGGTCGAATGGTCTTTCGAATGTCCTGATAATTTCATTCAAAATACATCATCCTCCCTTGAAATACACAATATTAAAAAACCTTTCATAAGTGATGATGATGTCGTAAAAATTCGATTTCGTATAAATAAAATATCGCAGAAAGATTTATATGTTTTGGCTGAAACTTTTGAAACATTCTAAGGGCTATTACAATTATTTATAGACGGCTTGATTCAAGAACTATATAAAATTTTATTTTGGAGCCTACTTTTGGAGCACCTAATATAATGGCACTGTCCAATAATACTTTTGACAATTATTTTCCATGCATTGCTTCATACTGTATAGTCCTCCTACACGTCTTCTTTGTATGGAATACTAATTGACACGCGAGCATTTCTCCCACACATCCTTTTTGCAAGTGTAAGTTGCCTTGATTGATATGGTGTCTCCTCCACATTTGATATATAGTAGAGCTCGAAGCGGGCCTCATTTTTATGGTCCCACCTGGTTCAACGCGGTCCAGCTAAAATGGTGACCCGCCCGGCTCGACCCAGGCCCAATAAAAATTTATTTTACCGGCGCTTTTCCATGCCAGAATTCGAATATCACATGCACGATTAACAATGACTCTAAGACTTAAGACTTACACTTACTATTTTTCTTTGAAAAAATATGTGAGTTCCACAAAATAAACTATTTCTAAAAACAATAAATTAAGTCTGAACACTGGCAACATTATGTACTTTTATACACAGCATTTTTGACTTACAGAAGTCTTACTTCACTAGATGCTCGAACTAGAAAGAGCGCGAGCTCAAAAAAATGGTACACTTCCTATTGAGTTACTAGTTAATCAAAATTTAAGTATTGAATAAACTGTCATTTGTAACGGC
This sequence comes from Macrotrachela quadricornifera, assembly GCA_022393335.1. NCBI lineage: Eukaryota > Metazoa > Rotifera > Eurotatoria > Philodinida > Philodinidae > Macrotrachela > Macrotrachela quadricornifera. The sequence continues at coordinate 644,779 of JAJEKB010020941.1, forward strand.
ACTTATCGAGGACGGTTTGTTTTCGATACATTTCTTCTGTTAATCATATTCTCATAGTAATTAATGTAGTTAATATAGTACAGAATCCAGTATATAGTCGAGACATAGAGTTACCTTAAAATGTTATTAAATTTTCAAAAAATCTTTTAACGTTGAACTCGAATATTTTTCTTCCGTAAACTTTTTCCCTAATTCGAATCGTTTATAACAAACATAAAGTATAAAACTCCGGGTCGATTCGGCCCGACAAAAAAACTTGACCTGCTAGCCCGAAAAAAAAATTTCGTTCGACCGGGCCGGGCAGCCCGTTGTGAGTTTTGATACATGGCACACATGTTTTTTTTTGTGAACCAGATAAATAAAATATTGGACATCGTAAGACACATCCAGAGCAAAAATATGAGCAAACCAATTCGACCCTCTGTATTTTTACACCATCGGATAGGGCTCGCCAAATTGATTGAGAATATGTCCTTTCAAACATTTTTCGCTCGCTTTAATGTTGAGAAATGAAAGTACATAAAAAGAAAAATCTTTTTGCACATAGATTATCAAGAGGCTTTATTAACAAATAATATGTGTTAAGATCTGTAATTTTTTTCGTTTAAAAATGGCAGAAAAACAAAGAAAAGAATAAGACAAGACGGTGGATCAATGAATTTTAGATCTACTGTAAGCTAATCAGAGTCTCATAGAAATGCAATAGAGGTTCAAACAAGCCATTAGGCATGTCTGCCTGCCCGTGTCTGGCACAGGTCAGGCAGGTTGCTCGAAATAGACAGACCACGGCTTGACATGTTTCTATAAAATTTCATTAAAAAAGTCGTATTTTCAAAGAAAAATGTATTCATAAAAAAGATATATTGAAGTACTTTTTCATAGTAAACTATCAGAAATAATTCTTTATCATTTTGGCTGGACGTAATTCTTACCACTAAGACATGAACATATTATTTATCCCTCACTCATTGATGAAATTTATTTGTCTATCTCACTAAGCTATTGTCTATTGCTTTTAATCGTTCAGTAATATATTTCATAGGAATTATCTCATAGTTCTTGTCATCTCCTACTTCAAATTTATCTTGTTGCACAATCTCTAATCTTGATACTTGATCTTCTATTGTTCATAGAAGTCATTTAGAATTTTTTTAATAATTCTAAAATCTCATTCTAGCTCCTGACGTTTTCAGTTTATTTGTCTTCTCAAGAAATACACCAAACTGAATTAGTCCGTCGGTATCCGTTCGATTCCTTGATTGAATCCCTAGCATTTTCCGATGGGGTTTCTGTCGGAAACGGTGAGTTTCCTGTGGGTTTTCGCCGAAAATTCATGGAATACTGCTCCAGGAATCCTCGATCTGAGTGTCTATTATCTAAATTTTAAAAGAAGCACATTGAGTAAAATACTTGTTAACTTTTTAATGAAGACAGCTATAGACCTGTGCTTTTTACCATTCGAAAAAGGGGGTTGAGGGACGTGAACCTGTAAAAGAAATAAAACTTTTCCAAGTGACTTCCATACCAATTTTCGCGCATGAAAGTTGAAAAAACTAGCGATTGTTTTGTAACAAAACTTCTTTTTAGTTTTTTGCTAGTTTAATATCTTGAAGACCGCTCTTCAAATAACATCTAAACCATCGCTAGATTTTGCTTCCTTTGTCAAATTACAACCATTTTATTTGGACGAACACGTATGAAAAACTTTTCGTTAATGAACAGAAAAGCATTCGAACAGATTGTCGAATATACTGAACAACATGAAAGTGTTTATTTCAAGTTCAGACATTATTTTCAACTTGAATAACACTCAGAAAACCTTTGCTTTCTCTACAAGTGTATGTATCCAGCCCTTTTATCGAATGGTGAAAGCCGCAGCTCTCGAACTATCTTCATTAAAAGCTTTTAAGCATTCAACTCAATAAACTTCTTTTATAATTTCGATAGTAGTAACCTCATTTTGATTATTGTGATTTCCTTGTATCTATTTATTTATATAGTCTTCGATTGTCATCGAGAAACCATGTTGTTTACATGTAAAAATTGCACAAATCACAGCAGAGAGACATAGACAGGTAGGCTAAGTGGGTTTGTAGTCTGTCGTGGGCAGGCTAGGACTACTGTTTCTAGGCTTTTTTGGACCTCTGAAATGTAGAATTGAGAGGAGAAAAAGAAACTACAAAGAGATGTGCGATAAATCATAGACGGAACTGAATGTAAGGAATAACACAGAAAAATGAAATATGAATAAAACCATTGTCTAGAAAATCAATATTCTTAACTTTTTTTCTCCATTTGGACGCTTAAAATTGTTACGAATTACACTTGTATCTTGTAATCCATAGTTTCCTAATTTCAATAGAGATGTAATTCTTCGTTGGAGGAGAAGGTGAAGTAGTGCAGAAAACGAGGAATGTACGCGAACAATTCAAGGGATAAAATGTAAAAGAAAATCTTAACGAAACCCTTTAGGGTTCTCCACAGAGCTAAGCTCACTTTTATATTGATCTCTTGAAGATTCAAAGTATGAAAAATGCATGTTTTTCGGAATTTTGCATAGTAATTCATTCTGACTCCGTCATTTTTGACCTTAGATCGATAGATCGTTTCAGAAAAATGTTCATAAAAAGATACAGTACAAGATGTAAGACCTGTTAATTAATTCTAACGAACTTTTTTTTGGTGCATCTTTAGGAAAAGGCCTTTGAAAAAATGATAAAATATTCAAATTTTTTAGAATTAACTGTCACTTCCCACGTTGATTAATCCAAGAGGCGGATCCGATAGGTGTTAAAAACCATACTTAAGTCGTACTAAAATCACTGCTCAAAAAGTTTGTAACAACTGATACTTTTCCAACGGAATCCAACGCAATTCTGTCACCAGGGATCCTATAGGATTCTGTCGGATGGTCGGATCCAACATCAGAATTGTGAACTTGGGTTAGCACGTTTTCTAGAGAATATTTTTCTCATTATTTTGTTGATAGAAATTGTCGTTCTAATTTTGAAAATGACAGAGCTAGAATGAAAATCATGAGTAAAATGATGGTAAAATTTATTTTTCAATATTTTAAACCACCAGAAGATCTTATGCACTCGACTTATGGAAACGTACTATTTGTTCATAGGCTTAAGTTTTTTATGGACTACACCGTGATGTGGTAGAAATCAAGATGGAACTGTAGTGAAACACTCAATAGCAATATCTTATACTGCCTATAGCGAGTCGAAAAGTCTGGGTTACAGTACATCATTTGATACTATACAAATTATGTCGTATTTTCTATTTTAGGCAATTTCGCTTCATCAAGGTAAGCAGTCATTGTAGTAGAAAAAACTATATTAGAAGGCTTTGAATTTGTCTTTGTTTTTCAAAGGGGTTATATGTGATGCTTGTCAAGCTCGGGGATTCACAGGTTTACGTTATAAATGTAAAATATGTCACGATTATGACTTATGTGGCACATGTCATGATAGCGGACGTATTTCAATGCAGCATTTACAATCACATGAAATGGATCGTATTGAAGCACCAGCATCACAGTTACGTCCAATTGAATTTCAGTTTCCAGAAATGCTGTGTAATATTCCTTGTGAGTATTTACAATAGAAATTATAAATTGCATCGAGTCATAAGCTCGAGTCAAATATTAAAGTTCTTCGGTGCATGACAGAATTCCCCCTCATTTTTATAGATTTTCTGTTATAATACTTTTATCTATCGAACGATCATCGGCAAAAAAAGCTTCTTTTTTTATTTTGTTTTCTCAACTCAGGTGAAAGAATCTGACTGTAAGATCTTGTACGATTTATCTAAGATCATACAAGAACTTGCTGTAAGATCTTGTATAAACTTACAAGATCATATGAAAATCTTGTATAATCTTGTAAGCTCTTGTACTATTCATTTAAGATTTATTGAAATAATCAGATGCATTATATGCTGCTTTTCTTGTACCATCTGCACGTTCAATCAGTTTTTGTAAAGAGTCGGTTTCTCTTTGTTATTAATGTATTTTATTCAGATACGTATGAGTAACAATAATGAAAGAAAAATCACAATATACAAATAATGCAGTAATAACTATATAGTATCTAACGACTACTATTTTGCATATATGATAAGTAAAAAAAAATACGCATCAAAATAAAAAGGATATATATAAATCACATGAAGAAATACAAATGAAAAAAATAAACATCAACATACAGAAATATAACTCAAACAAATAACATCGATTAAAAAAATACAGATCGATCAAAAAATGAACATTAACATACAAATAGAGATCAAACAAATAATCATCACATTATATTAATTTTAGTGTAATTGAAATGAAATATTTTCATTGATTAGAAATAATTTTATTTCACTTTGTTCAAAATAGATTAAATTATTAACATCATTAGTTTGAGATTTAGCATACCAAGCAAATGCTAAAAATATAAGCCATGAGACAATAACGACGAATAAACAAAGATGATGAATTTTCGAACGTCTAAAAAAGATATAACTAAAATAATTTAGAATTTTACAAATGAGCATAAAAAAGTTCTATCATCTTATATAGTCTGATGCAGTTATTAAATAATTACACATCCTTTATAAAGAACTATGAAATATATATGCGGATTAGTAATTATACAATTGGTTCATTTCTGCAAGCCAATCTAAAATATTTCTAAAGAGTTGAAATTATTTAAAAAATATTTTTAATCAAAATTTGAAATGAAAAAAATGAAAAAAAAAACTACCCTATTCTCTTAAGACAAATGCAGAAAACGCTATTCTTTCTGCGACAATAAATTAAAAAAAATAAATAGGAAATATTATTTCTAAACAGAAAAGAAATGATAAGTTTGGTTCCATAGGTCACTCTACAAAAATGTATTTAGAATTCTAAAATTATGTGAGCTCTAATTAAAATGTATTCATTGTCTTAAAAATTATTTAAAATGCAAAACAGTTGATACATACAAAACTATTTGTATAAGAAAAATCAAGAACTATGATCTTATAAGATATTACAAGACTCTGCTTTTCTGAGTATGTAAGAATTTTATAGCAAGAATCGTATAAGATTTACCAAAGCATCTTATAGTAAGAAACGTATCGAATCTTAGAACAAGATATCTGTGCGATTTCGTAAGATCCTATAATATGAATCTGATGATATCTGATCGTTGGTAGGATCTTGTAGGTTCTTATATGATCTTAACAAGATTTCTCTACCTGGAAAATGAAAGTGAACTTATATTTTTGCAGGATTGAGCATGATTTATATGATATTCCTGGACCAGTTAATTGATTCACACTCCAAGAAAACTTGATGCAAATACAACTTTCTGTATATGATTCGTTACGACTCGAGCTACTCTACAAACTGTACATGTGGCTTTTCAGTTCCAATATATTATAAAAACGGGCAGTCTTTTAAATGTCAATTTTCCCCTTTTCAGCTTCTTGGGTAGGATAGACCGTGACTTTTGTGAGATAACTGATTGAACTTTAAATAAAGTGGATAGTTTTCGAATTCTTGACAGATCTCGAATGTAGTTTTTAAAATTTATTCATTCACTATAGCCATATTATTCTATATAGAAACTTAATCTCTATTGTTCCTAGGTACTACTCTTAATCAAGCGAACAATATGGGGCACATAGAGCCTGTTGTCGTTGCAAATTCTGACAGCTGCCCGACAACAATTAAAGCTTTATCTATTGATGAATTATACAATTATTTGATATCATACGATACTTCGTTGAAATCAGTTGCCGAAAAATTTAAAGGAGAATTGGTTAATGGCAATGATTTTTTTGAATTTAAAGATGATGATTTTAAACATTTTTCTGTTACATATGGTGAAAAGAAAAAATTGAAATTGACTATTGCAAACAATGGAAACAGTTTAGCCACAAATTCAACACCCACTGATGTTGTTGTTGTTGCATCAAATGATAAAATAAAAAACTTAGAAAAAAAAATAATAGAATTACAAAATATTATTATTAGTCAAAATAAAGCAATGCAACAACTAACATCAGTTATAAATAAAATGAATCTTCCTCCTCAGCCTGCTCTTCCACAACCAACAAATGTTTTCAATAGTTTATCAACAATTGTACAAAGTCAATTGATGGATCCACCAACAGGCAGTTCTATAATTCCGATTGTGTCTCCGACTTCACCTCCACAAAATGTCCCAATTATTGAAACTCAAACACCAACGACAATTTTTATACCGCTCAATACACCAAATCTTCCGCCACCGTCAAACAAACCGATACCACTTCCAACAGTATCATCTGGTCCAAATCCAAACGTCAAGTTTCAAACTGTATTTCATTCTCCAGAAGCGACAACAAGTACCAGTGGTAATAATAGTGAACCACGCATCATTATTATACCGATTATAGAGGATGAATTTGATATCGCTAATTTTGGTACATATACAGTAACAATATTAGATGAAACAGCAACAAAAACAATTATATCAACGCTTGTTAATGTCGTCCCAGATATGAAAATTTGTGTACCAAAAAAATTTGTTGTACACGATACACTCAATAATGTTTTGATTAATGCCAGTATCACATTAAAATCAACTGCTAACAATATACTTTTTTCAGAGAATACTGACCATACTGGTACAGTTGCATTACCAGATACACTTCCAGATGGTAGATATGAAATTGAAATTTTAACTCCAAATCCACAATTAAAACCAATGAAATTTAGTATGGTTGTGATTGGTAATCGCCGACCAGATGCTGATCGTCCGTCTGTATTAAGAAATTTACCTACAGGGAAGTTAGAGTTTACACTTCGCTGGGATTTAGCACCGCCAGGTCCACGTGATTTAGATGCTCATTTATATGCATCAGATGGAAGACATGTTTATTACCGGAACAGAGACGCCGGAGATATTAAATTGGATCATGACGTAAAAAAGGGAAAAGGTCCTGAAACAATCAGTTTTACTCCTGAACCAAACATTAAGTATATTTATGTTGTTCATAGATATTCAAAAGATGTTGAGCTTACAAAATCGAATGCACATATTGTAGGTACTTCTGGAATAAAACATTATGTTCCCAATATAAATCGTCCAAATGCAAACTTTTGGATAGTCTTTATTCTAGATGGTACAACAAGAAATATTCGATTTATAGATGAATTTGAGGACCATAATGAATTCGAAACGAATAGTGTTGGCGCAAAATATTATACACAATGATAATCGAATAATATCAGATTTTTTTCTATGCACCAAAACGATTTTCTTTGCACATAGACATATAAAACGCTCCAACTTTTAGCCACTCAATAAAAATCATAATGCATTCACTGATGTCTCGTCATTATATCAGACAAAAACAGCTCACGAGGAAACATTCCCAACTGTTAAATCGCTTTTCGGTTGGTTCTATTACCATCCGATCAGTCTTTGTGAATAGTGAAAAAGTCTATTTTGGTTCGCTTTTTCAGTATTCTATTATCGACTTAAGGGGGTTTTAATGAATTTTAGGCTTATGGGTATGTGAATCCATGAGAACATAAATGACCGAATTTTGATCTAAAATTTTTGTCCAAAGACAGCACTCATAGTCATGAGTAAATCCTCAAAGTTTGAGCCGGAACAAACATAGCCTTGTCGAAATAATCGCATTCTGAAAAATACTCTCTCTCGGGCTATGTTTCAAAATAGGGACATTTTCAATAGAAGCTAATATCTCGACAAGGATATATTTGTTTCGGCTCACACTTTGAGGATTTTACAATGACAATGAGTGCCATCTATGAACAAAAATTTAGGTCAAAAGTCGGTCATTTATGTTCTCATGGATTCACATACCCATAAGCTCAAAATTCAATAAAACCCTCATAAGTCGATAACAGTAGACCGGAAAAGCAAACTAAAATAGACTTTTTCACTACTCACAAAGACTGATCGGATGGCAATAGAACCAACCAAAAAGCGATTTAACGGTTGGGGATGTTCCCTCGTCAGGTTGCCATAAAACAAAATGAAGCAATCTTGAGGGTAATGGCGAGTTTAACAACTCGCCATACGTAGGTATTTCGAAAACTGCTTAATCAAACAAACAGACCATAAGATCATATAGTACGATTTCTTTGGATTTATAACGTGCAGCCAATGGAAAATCCAAGGGAATTTTTTTTTCTTTTTTGCACACAGTTTGATAAGCCATGAGCTGCTGATCACGAAGAACTAGTTTTTAGCTCTCCTGGATGCTTTCTTCAAGTCAAAAATCGCTAAAAACTTCAAAAACGTTACTTGTCGAAGAGCGGGGTTTTGGCTCAAAATCTTCAAAAATACCTATTTCTGTTCTTGAAACTCTTAGAAAATATTATTTTCAGATTCAACATTTAAAACTGATTCGAGACAAGGTCTGAAATCGCCGTTAACTAAAAAATTCTTTTCATGCTAATACTTCAAATCCCTTCCATTACAATACTAATAGATCAATTTTATAAACCTATCTAGTTTTTCTAGGTAAGTGAAAGAGCCAAACATTTTATATCGTTTGCTACATCATACCAGCCCTCATAAAAGTACGCATCGTTTTTAATTTTGTTTTAATTCCTCGAACGAAGAAAATTGCTTTTACTGATAGCATAGAAAAATGGGGAGATCATTTTCATATAACATATGCATTTTTCACTTAAATCAAATAAAAATTTTTTTTCCAGTAGTAAAATCTGATGACAAATAGAATGAGCATGGTCTGAAGGTATACATAAAGTAAAACAATCTTGAAGAGGATTTTAGAAATTTTTATACCAAAATTAGAGTATAAGCTTATAGAAGATTTGATTTATATTTCTTCTGAATAAATTTTATTACATCAATACCTGTAGACATAATCATAGTTCGTCTGTTTGTCCATGTTTTGTAGAATAAAACTTCAGTATTGGTAGAATATTCTAAGAATCTTCCGTACGGTACAGAACTGCTTAGGGGTATCCAAAAGTAATGTCGCGTCCATATCATTTCCTTATAAAAAGGTTTTAAAAAAATTCTTTTCTATAGGGTGATAGAGAAAATGAAGCTCTATTGTTCTATACTATTTCATTACTATTCAACTAGTATTATACTAATAAAATTCCGAGCAGAACTATTTTTGTGTAAAACTTAACTATCGGTTGAAGTAGATTAAATAAATGGCTACGCTTTGCATTTCAATTTTCAATCACTTAGTAGATTGTATTAAAAAACAAAGTATACCACAAGATGCAGCGTGAAAAGCTCTACAATTTTTAAGGAACAGCTTATTTCATAATTGCACTTTTTGTTTTCAAAATAGATAAAATTTGGAGCGACCAAATTTTGACTATGCGAAAACGACACTTTTTTGATACAAGATAAATTCACTTTTTCTCATGTCACCTTTTTATTCTCTGATATCTTTTATTTAAAAAAAAAACAAAATATATCATGAGATGCAGCGTCAAAAGCCCTACAATTTGTGTAAGATTGTTTATTTTAATTACTTACTTCTTGTTTACAAAAAATGTTAAATTCTCTCTGACTATGCTGAAAAAATCAGTTTTTTCTATACGAAGGAAAGTTTCGTTTTTTCTTATCTGAAGTATTAAATAAGCTGTTCCTTAAAAATTGTAGAGCTTTTCACGCTGCATCTTGTGGTATACTTTGTTTTTTAATACAATCTACTAAGTGATTGAAAATTGAAATGCAAAGCGTAGCCATTTATTTAATCTACTTCAACCGATAGTTAAGTTTTACACAAAAATAGTTCTGCTCGGAATTTTATTAGTATAATACTAGTTGAATAGTAATGAAATAGTATAGAACAATAGAGCTTCATTTTCTCTATCATCCTATAGAAAAGAATTTTTTTAAAACCTTTTTATAAGGAAATGATATGGACGCGACATTACTTTTGGATACCCCCAAGTACCTTAGTTTCCTTTCAAAGTCTAGTACAGATATCTAAAACCGAATTTCCGTCTGAAGACTTCGGAGTTTTGGGCACCCTCTAAAATAGCCTAGAAAAGATTTCATGAGTTGGCGCTACTACAGCAATTATGATACACATGTATGTATATGAGGTAAAAATGCGCGCTTGATCAAATTTGATCTGTTTGAAGGGTTTTTAATATACGGAACGGTAGGTTTTCGGTTAGGTTTTTCGGCATAAAGACTACTTGTTTTCTACTCTATTTTAAATTGAATTGTGATAAATTTTTTTTAACCATAAAGTCTATAGGTGAGCAAGTTTTTTGTGGTATTGTTTGCTGGTGGAATATTGTGTTATATTGCCGAGCGGCGTGACTTTCTTTAGTTATGCTGATTTCTGGGCTCAAGCCTTGGCAGACTCTTTTCTTGGCCTCTATAAAACTTTGAGAACCGCTATTTTAGGAAATGATAGATCACATATGTGTGTATCTACGCAAACTGTTAGATTCTGGAAAAGGATATTTTCGAATATGTCCGCCTGGCTCCCCACTAGGCCACGAGCAGAATTTTTGATAAAAAAATTTTTTTTTGATGAAATGGATTTTGTTTGATGCACATTTTGATGCTGATTCAGAATATGAAGTTTATTTTGCATGAAACTATACTTTTGGTTGTCAAAATCTTGAAATAATAGTAAAATATAAGAGAAAATAGGGTAATTTACTGGTATATCGCAATGCTCGATCTGATGCTGCCCTTTATTCATCAATACTTAAGTCGTACAAAAAGTTCCCAGATTAGTAAATAAAAACATAAAGACGAAGAGAAAGTTCGAGTTTTATTTTATTAAATGTTCAAAGTAGTCACTACGATTATTTATACAAAGTTCCATCCTCTCTAATAGTTTGTCAAAAGTTTTTTAAATTCTTCTTTTGGAATATTTTTTATTAGCTTGGAAACCGCACGAGCCAATGATTTTTTATCTGGTTGATCAGCTAAATTCTGTTTGATGTAATCATTTAGCCAATAAGTCAGGTGAATATGGTGGATGTGGCATTATAATGATACCTTCTTCTGTTAAATAATTAATAACATCTGAATGACGATGGGGTGAAGCATTGTCGTGAAGCAATTTTATACCTTTCGTACCATTTGACTTTCTCTGTTCCCGTATTTCTTTGACAACAGGCTTGAGACAATTTTCTATATAATAGTCGTGATCTATAGTCTCGTCATTATTAACATTATGGATAAGAACAGGACCATTTGATTTAAAGAATATAGAAAATAAATTTTTTGGTTCAAATTTGCTTCGACGAACGATAGTGCGTGGTGATTCACCTTCGCCAATCCAGGTTTTGTTTGTTGACTTGTGATGAATCTGCCTATGGTAAATCCACGTCTCATCACCTGTAATAATATCACATAATTGCCAGGAACCATTACGAAATTTTGCTAAATTTTCACGACAAAGTCGGACTCGTTCTTGCTTTTGTTCATCATTCAGTTAATGGGGTATCCAACGAGATGTAACTTTTCTCATCTTGAGATAATTGTGGATAATTTGTTCTATTGTACCACGAAGAGAGATGTCTCAGCTATAATTTCATCATAAGTTGAATGTGGATCATTGTTGATAACCTGTCGTATTAATTCAATATTTTCATCTGTAAGCACGGAAACTGGACGACCAGATCGAGGATCATCATTGACATCTTCTCTTCCTTCACGGAAACGCTTTGCCCACTCTGCAACTGTTGGATATGATGGAGCCTTGGGTCCCAAAGCTGTTGCAAGTTCTTCGTGAATTGTCTTTGGATTTAACCCCAAAATAGTTCGAATTTTAATATAATATCGATTGTATTCATTATCCATTTTTGAAATGTCTTTTTAAGTTCGAATTAAAGTTTATCGAAAAAAATACTGTAACTAAGTCTTAAAGAGATTTACTATAAATACTATTATAGATAAGACATTCCACTATTTATCCATGCACAACACTCTTCGATATTAATTGGTTTATAAAATTGCCAATAGCAATCTGGGAACTTTTTGTACGACCTAAGTACAATGTTATATTTGGATAGAGCATGAAAAACTACATCTAATTATCAGAGTCTCACTTGCGTTCAAAAGTGTTTAGTACAGTAGAAGTACTGTAAAGGACGATATTGCTGGTTTCCATACCGCTATCCTGATCCGATTTTGTCGTGAAAAATTGTTGAATATTTCTAATGATGTTTATTCATACAGATTTATATAGAGCTTCGAATTTTACACCTAAAAATGCTTTTCTGGTCGCTCTGGAGATTAGTACATACGAAAAGAGGGTCGAAAACCTGGTTAAGATCTTCAATATAGGGCAATAATGTAAAAATCAGTATTTAGTCAAGCAGATGACGTATGATAGTCTTTGAAAATTTTTTAAAAATGGTTCCATCAATGCAGTTTTTCACGCTGATTACGAATATGAAATCAAAATCTTTGAATTCGATAAATCTACAATGTATAAAAACTAAAAAAGGAACAAAATAAGTTAACATGGTCATTATCTACTAACATTTGTGGTCTTGGCTAGCTTTTGCTCACAGAGTTTCCGTCCTTCGAGTTTTATCTTAAACGATGGAGAATTTCAAGGGCTTTCAGAAAATATAAAAATTATTTTGGGATAGAACCATGCAGCATGATTAGAGGCAAAATATTGAAAAAATACCGCAATACCCAGCTGCAATTTTTGCTCATATATTGGCATTATGAATTAGAAAAATATCTTGTAAAAATCAATCAGTTAGCCAGTTTTGTAGAGAAAACAATTCTGCATCTTTTGAGGCGTTCCTGGCCTCATGATGTTGATCCATTGCAGAGAAAAACCCAAAATAGTAGGAGCACCCTGAAAAGTCAGATTTTTGACCCATGGTCACTAGGGGTGTCACCTTGTGTACTTCGGCATTTTTCAAAGGCAAGTCAGAAAGAGCTAAAATTATGGATTTGGGGGTTTCTAGCTATGGTCTATCGTTTTAGCTAATTAAATCGAAAATCTAAATTTTAGCGGCGGCCACCTCTATATTAAGTTGGTCGGTCTTATGGCGGACCCTCTCTTGATTATCTTTGATAAAAAATGTCAATGGTTTCATTAGTTTTCTATCAAACCTCTTTTTAATCCAAGCAATTTGGCTTTAATTCAATAACAAAGTTCATGAAAAAAATATTACAAAACACATAAGCAAGAAAGACTGACCGTTTTTCGTAGTTCTTGCCCTCAGAATCAAAAAATTCTTTTCGATTAATGTGTGTTGGAGCGAAGTTTCTTGGTTTATTTAACAAAGTGATTATTATAAATCATAAAAATGGAATTGATCAGGTTGGCTTGTAACTATAACAAGACATTCTGCGCCGATTGAAACTGCTGAAACTAAAAGTTCCGCTGAATCGCGATAGTCGATTGAATCTTTTAATTGACCATCAGATTCAATCAAAAAGAGTTCCTTTTCTCTGCACGTATTTGCCAAAAATTGGTCGTTGCATAATGCAACGAGAGAACAAAGACGATCATTTCCCAATGGTACAGCTCGTAGCACATCCATATTATCTGGACGACGTAATTGAAACAACCAATGATAATTAGGGTGATCGCCCTCTCCATCAACTAGAAGAACGCCCAGATAAGTGCCAGTACTACTGAATCGAAGTCGATAAATTTTTCGTTCCATTTCACACGAAACTGGAGGTTCAAATGTCCTTTTCAGCTTCCAATTTGTTAGATTGTATTCTTCGATTACACTTCCTTCGCCTTCATTTTTTGAACTTAACATTAATATTTCATTATAGCATGTGCAGGTTATCATGTTTTTCTCAAATCGTTTAGCTTCTTTTAATTTTCCTGATCCATTAGCAGTTATCTGAAATAACTGAAGAGCGCTCGCATAATTGTTATAGGAAGGACCTAGAAGAAGAAATTGGTTTAAACATTCTGACCAACAAATATCATAAACGTCGAAATCTGATTGAATGCTTAGTTTTTCATGTCCGTCTTTATCAATTAACACGAAACCGTTTTCGGATGAAAAGAGTAAATATTCAAAATTAGCAGCAACCATGGATCCTCTATTAACGTCAGCTTTGATAGATAGTCTTGGTTTGCCTTTTAGCATGTTGAAGTTCAGCGTCTTCTTCGCCGTCGACACATTAGTCCTTTTAGATGATGACATTCTATCCGATACATTCATTCTAGTAAAGTTGCTAGTCATCGATTGAATATTATTCGAACTCTTGGATGGATGGTATAGCGCAAATGAAGGTGAAGGTGGTTGAATTAAGATGACTGGTGGTTCAATTTGTTTAATATGAATAATGTGTAATCCATTTCCTTGATCAAGTTCACTTGAAACTTCAAAATAACTACATGGTAATAGTAACACTTCATTTTCATTTGGAAATTGTGAATGGTTTTGAATGTGTTTTCCATTGAAACATTCAATATTAAACAGAGTGCGTGTTTCTTTTTTACCGAGAAATTGTTCTGCTTGTAAAACATTTAACGAAGTTGTACACGATGATAAGCCCCACCAAACAAATTTCTTGCCTTTCGGATAATCTTGGCTAATATTGCCCTTTACTCCACGGTAGACGAGACATTTCACATCGGCTAATTTCCAAAGACCAGTTAGAAGCAATTTTAAATAGGAGAAGTATGCTACAAGCTGTTGTCGATCTTCATTTCGTAGTGCTTTATTTAACTGATGATACATACATTCCATAGTATATAAAAAGATTGCAGCACGTTCATTTTGTGTTAAACCCTCTAGCGGATTCTCACAGTTACCTGTTGCTGTCCAAACAAATCCTTGAATATTTTCAATTAAATGTTCGAGTGGTTTAACAGCTTCTTCTAAAGTAACTAAATCTTTCTTTTCGTAACCTTGAATAGGTGTGAGACGTCGTTGCGGTTCATGACTGGCATCAAGAAAACGTTCAATTGGAATACAACTTCTGACTGCCATCGTGTTCTAGATTTCAGAGATAAATAGTAAGAAGAATTACTGTTATCAGTATTCAAACGTATGAAAGAAGGTTCACAATTGTTAAATCGATTTTACAGCGAGTGTATGTTCAAACGATAGGTCTCAAAGAGTTATTAAATATACTAGAATAATTTGATTTTACAGATCTCTGGAATAGAGTTACACACCCATTACTGTTTCTAATATTGCTGCTGTACCAATACTCGTTTAGAAAAAAGGCGGACGGATATTTATGAATAACTTTTGAAGAGAATAGTATAGAGAGCTTCGATTTTCACGATTGGGAAGAAAGGATGCAGACATATCGAGCTATGGACAAAAATGTTTTCCGACTGCTTTCCTTAGAGGTTTCTTATTAGATTCAGATGTTGGAAAAAATGATTCTTCATCAAAATAAAACGAAGACGCACATTTTTGCAATAATTTTTTTGAAAAAATAGGGTGATAATTTGCAACTCACGGTTCTAATACCTTCATAGTCGCAGCTAGGAATATATTTTTTGCGCAGATCTGTAGCACTTCGGTTGAAGGTTTTAGCATATCCTTCAAAATAAATAAGTCAATATCGTACGTGATCACAGATGGTATGTTGTTTCCCTAGGAATTTATATGAAAATCTTAAGAAAGTAATCAGTGTTAGAGGATGACTTGTCCCCTCTTTATTTTGATATCACGACATTCACACACATATAACAACTAACTACATACGAACCAAAGACAGGAGAAGAAACGTGCGTACATATACTATTGTCCATTTCAGACATAAATGGCTGTGGGCATTTTTCGAATAACTTTTGATAGGAACGAGATGGAGACATGCGGTTTTTACCGTTGGAATGAGAAGATTAAGACGCATCGATCCACATATAGAAAGACTTTTCTGATAGTGTTACAAAAAACTTCAAGAAAAACAGCAGGCCTCTCATGGGATTGGTGAACGATGAGCACGGAACGTTGAGCACGGAAACGATAAGCACGAGAATGATAAGTACAAGGAACGATAAGCACGAGAAAGTTAAACACCGGAAAGTTAAGCACGAATAAAAAAATTATTGTGAAACTTGAAAGTTGAATTCAAATATTCAATACCTAAACAGCTATAATTTTTAAAAATTCAGTCCAACTGTTTGAGGACTAATTAAAAGTCAGATATCTTATAAATAACAAAAAACAACATAAATTTTCACTCATTGATAGCCTGCTTCGAGTTTTATTGGATCCAGAGTAAGCACAGTGTCCTATGGTCAGTGCTCGTGCGAAGAGTCTAAGATTCGGGGAGAGGGGGCAGTGTGTAGCGAGTTTTGAAAGAGTGTGAATATTTTTGGAGAAGCAAGTAAAAAAGAATATTTCGAGAAAAATTTCCTAAAAAAGCAGAAAATTTGTTCCAAATGTGTTCATGTCGCCGAAAAGAACGAAGAATTTCGAATTATTAGCGGGGTGTACACCCACCCAAACGTTCCCACTTGCGCAGGTCCTGACTACGGACACGATTTCGCGGTATCCTCAGCTATCATGACGTCCTCTGGTCACGATTTGCCGAATACTCGAATAGTTGAATATCGAAACAGTTAAAAACTTGAATAGCTGAATACGTGAATTGAAGTTTCAAGTATTACATGTGTCGCTCAATTTCTGCTCTCACTCTATCAGAAGTTCATATTGTTGCCATATTGAAAAAATGAGAACGAATAATACAAAAACATGTACTGTTTTTTTCTTTTAAATATGATTCATTGTTTTATTTTTGGAAAATTAGATTATTAACTATAATTAAGTTAAACCTATTGTGTTTTCTCATTAAATCTAATATATGATCCTATTTATCGAACATATTGATCCGTCGTTTAAAATAGATTTGACTTATCTTTTTGTATTCGTGCTTAACTTCCTCGTACTTATCGTTCCTTGTGCTTATCATTCCCGTGCTAATCGTTTCCGTGCTCATCGTTCCTCGTACTCATTTTTCCGGAGTCCGAAAATGTTCCCTCGTCAGATGAAAGTGAGAGAAAGCGACAAAAAGTATTTTTAATGTAGTCAAAAATGAAATAATAAAAACAACCTCTCACTATTATTTCAGACTGCTGTCTGGCAACATCAGAAAGAAACTCTCTATACAGAGGAAGAAAGAGAAGGTAAAGTATTATTCTTGTTATTTTGTTCTTCTCCAGTCAGAGTATTTTTTGTGCGTATTTCATTTTCTTAGGGTAGATTTCTCTTCATTGCAACGATGAAATGTCGTTACTATTATTCATGTTTAAACTGAAATGGAAATGTAAAAAAGTAAAAAAATGTTTATTTTCCAACTGAAGAGAATAATTGCCAGAAAGGTCTATACTCGGTGGTGCTTTTTAGTCTTCATATATAAATGTTTTGCACTCTGGGATACTTTTGCACCGACTCATGCATTCTACAGCAACATTCACGAGAATTGAGTATATTAGAACTGTCTTAAGAGTGAGAGTGCTGTTATCTTATGAATTGTACCTCAAAAATTTGACGGAATTTCTAAATCGCATGGAATTGGTCTCGCGGTGAAAGTAATTTCCAAGTGTTCAACATTGCGGAATACACTGAAAAAAAAATAGGAGCCCTACCGAACTTTAAAGGCTTGGTACAGTTCTACGAAACGATTTTAAGTTCTGTGGCATACAAATCGTTTCGTAATTATTTTAAAGAACCGTTTTAAGTTCAGAAAATTGCAAAAGGTTTCGAAGTTTGTTTACGAAACCCTCTGGAAGTTCCGTGCATCATGCGCTGAACTTTCGGTAGTTCCGTATCCTTTGTACAAAGCTATTGATAGTTTCGCATAGTATTTAAACGTTCCGTATATATTCTACGAAACTAGCCATAGTTTCGTAAATGCACTAATAGTTCTGAATATGTTGTACGAAACTAGTCATGAGTCTGTAAAAGATATACTGAACTAATGCATTATTTACAAAACTATGAACAGTTTCGTACAATGTACGCTGAACCTTTTCATATTTTACAAAGCCACTAATAGTTTCGTGAAACAATCAAAGGTTCCGTATATCTTATACGAATCTATCGAAAGTTTCGTAAAACATCAAAAGGTTCAGCTTACATTGTACAGAACTTTTCGTAGTGTCATAAATGATGTAATGATTTGAGATGACTTTTACGAAACCATCACGAGTTTCGCACAATATGTGTGGAACTACTAGAGCACTTACGAAATTATGGATGAGTTTGTGGAACTTATACGGAGCCTTTAGATGCTCTACGAAACTGCCAGTGGATTCATAATATGTATATTGAACCTTCAGATAACTGGCAAAACTGTTAATGGCTTCGCATAAGATTTACCAAACTATTATATGGTTTCTGAAACTTGCGATAGATTCGTGTAAGGTATTCGGAACTTTTAGTTGTTCCACGAATCTATCAATGGTTTCGTAAAATATCAAAAAGTTCAGCATACATTGTACGCAACTATTCATAGTTTCTAAATGATGCAATGGTTCGGTATATCTTTTACGAAACCATAGCTAGTTTTGTACAATGTACTCGGAACTATTACAGTACTTACGAAACAATGAATGACATTTTAGAACTTATACGAAATCTTTAAATGCTCTAAGAAAATATCAATAGTTTTGTACAAAAGATACGAAACTGCCCAAAGTTCAGTACATGATACGCAGAACCTCTCAAGAGTTTCGTAAAAAAAACTTCGAAACTCTATTTAATTTTCGGGCTAGGGGTCAGAATTTGCATGAAAATTTACAAAACAATTTTCATGCCACGAAAATTAAAACTGTTTCGACAAATAGTATCAAACCTTCAAAGTTCGGTAAACACTTCTTTTTTCACAGTGTGAGATAGCCCTCAGAAAGTTACTAATGACAAGCTAAGATAGAGCTCAAAAAGTTACTAATGGTACTCCAAGTTAGCCCTCAAAAAACTATTCATACTTAGGGTTATCCAAAAGTAGTGGCGGAGGCCTTTTTTTCCTTATTTTATAGGTAAAAAAATTTCTTTTTTTACCAGTAGATAGAGCGTCTTTCACTCTATCTTTCTGTGCTATTTGATCAGTATTCATCTAATATCATAGTAATAGAATTTTGATAGAGACTATTTTTGTTAATACCTAGCTGGTTATTTTAGATCGTAATGGATGACGCACTTTTGAATTTTGTTTTATGATTTTATCATTTTGTCGTCGTTTAAGAACTTGTATTAAAATCCCAAAATATACTACAAGATGCAGCGTGAAAAGCTCTACAATTTATAAAGGACTACTTATTTTATAGTTGCATTTTTTTGTCTTTAACATGGGGAAAACACTAAGTGACCAAATTTCGACGTTGCAAAAACAGGACTGTTTTTTT
>JAJEKB010020941.1:669098-712862 GCA_022393335.1 Macrotrachela quadricornifera
TCCTTTTTGTATAATTCAACATCATTTACTTTCATTTCACTCCAGTTCCCTACTACTGTAAAAATAAAAAATTCAATCCAACATATTTGATATGCTTGCCAAAATTGTTCCCATGAATATGATATTCCATTATCTACTAATATTTTATGATAGAAATGGATGAGTTTCAATGAATCGTGAATTATATTTTCATGAATTGATGTAGCTATAAAAGAAGCAACATCCATAGCAGCATGTCCAATACCATACCATTGCCAATCAATAGCATATATTTGACTTTCATTTGAGTTGCGATCGACAAAAATATTTCCTATTTTATAATCCCCATGAATAATTGTACGTGGTTGTAAATTCTCGAAGATAAATGTAATATCATTTAATCGTGATTCCAACATAGAACCAAAATTTTTCGATGATTCGGATATTTGAAGCTGATGATGAAAATTTTGCACAGTCAAATCCCAAGCTTTTCGTATATCATTTTTGTTTGCCTTGAATGAAATACAAAGCAGATAGACCTCAAATATCTACCTATTTAAAACAACAATATCAAACTCCAATAAAACTACCAGATATATTATTGATTTCTGTTTCGCTAATAAGTCAAAGATTCAACACTAAAATCATGTTTTTCCATTCTACCGGGGATGAGTCAAAATGAACATACCTATCAGTATTTTCCATGTAATTCATTCATATTTCAGTTTTTAAGTAAAAAATTTTATTATTTTAAACAATCTCCATTATTTTGTGACATAGAATACTTTTTTTAATTCTTAGATCAATGGTCTTTATCGTTAAATACTGGAAAATTATCATAACACCATTATAGAGTTAATTTATGAGCATGTGATTTAGCTCCATCTTGTAGGAGCTTTAATGTATCTGTCTTCTGCGGAAATGATTTTCTCTTATGAGTACTACCTTTTTGATTAGCTTCATCACGATATACAGTCAAAATATCGTCATGTTGGATATTGTAAACATTATCAATGTCAAACAGCTTCTCATGACATTAGTTCGAGCTGTACGTGAACGACCTGATGATGCCGATAAATAGATAAAATCAGTTTTATCGATCATTTTGTACCATCTTTTGATAGTTGTTAAACCGATTAGCCCATTCAAATCAAGAAAAACCTTCGTTGGATTATCATCATTTTGATATGTCAAGGCTACCATTCTCTTCGCTTTTCATTATCGTTGGCAAATGAGAAAAAATGATTGTGACAATTTTCCAGTATTTATCAATAAAGACCATTGATCTCAATCTATTGAATTCTCTAAAGCAACATTGATCCAAGAATTTTAAAAAAATATCGTATGACACAAAATAATGGAAATTGTTTAAAATAACAAAAATTTATTCTCAAACACTAAAATATCAACGAATTCAATGAAAAGTACTGATAGATCTATTCATTTTGACTCACCCGGTACTTGGAAAATGAATGCTTTCCTTCTAAAGCTCCATGATCATGAATCTACTTGATCTCTTATACTACTTACTGAGACATATGCAATACCGTCCGTTCGAATTTCAAAGTAAGTAGCGATCGCAAAAGCTCTCTCGTGTAAACATGTCATTGTTATAACTGAAAGTCTAAAAAAGGAGTATTTTCGAATGATTCATAATATAGAAAAACATCTATTCTTATTGGTGCAGATGGTTTCTCTCGACTCATCCAATCATCTTGAACTTTATACATACTTCTTTGCCTCCTGTCCAATAACCACCCAGATTCCACAATTTAGCGCCTAATTTTGGTATTGGATTATTCCAATTTGCAATATGGAACAAAGCCAATTGTTTCAAACACATCATCGAATCATTAAACGAAAATCCCGATGGCTGTCCATTGTCACAATGTGTTAAGTCTTCCATTATCATTGTAAATTCATTTTGGAATATATTTTCATGTATGTAATAAATTTTCGGTAGTTTCAAACCTTTGATATCGTTGGAATATACTTTATAGAAATTCGTCTCTGTTTCGTAAGAATGAAGCTTGTTTGCATAATAATCATTTACATTTAAGAATTTTTTAAGATAAAGAACAATTTTTTCTCTGAATGTTTTATTCCATTGAACAGTTTTCATTATTATTGAGTCTGGTAATTGTTCATTGAATTCTGAATAAGTCAAAGAAAGTTTCAATACATTAAAATGATAACCACCTTTTAATGGTTTCGACTCAAATGAAATGACTTTGATAGTAGTAGGAATATGACACGAATCATAAAGAACTTTTGAAAGCCATTTAATTTCCACCATTGAATTTCTGCTATTCACCTTGTTTAATGATCTAGAACGAAAAACTAAACTATCTTAAAAAAAGGTTTGTATAGTTTTAATGTTTTCGAAAATTTGTTGTATCGATTTTAACTGATAATTTCTCAAGGAAAAATAGTAGACTGCAGCCCCGTGGAGTCTGCCGTTTTTCCGTTGCAATTTCTAAATTTGTCTTTCTCTATGATTCTCTTTTGCATGAAATAAATAAATTATTTATTTTTTATTATTCTTAGTCATCCGAAGGTGATGTACTTAGCATTATCGAAAAACAAACAACGATAACAATCTGTACACAAAGTTTGCTTCGATACGATGTAATTAGTCAGAGAATTTAAGTTGAATGAGAAGAATATCTGAAAAATCGAAGTTTTGATGAGCACAGATTTTTGTGAAGGGAACATTAAAATTTGAATCTGTGAAAGAAAAGAAAGGAAAAAATTTTACATTCTATAACGACTCAATAGTAACTCACCTTTTTCTTTTTCTGCTATTAGCAAGAGCAAGATATAATATTTTCACAATACGCACATGTTCCTTACACAATTATATGCAAACATCACTGATAAAGTGTGAGTGAGTATAGCTACCACGATGCAAGTATTTTGATTCAATGTTGATGAAATAACCTTATAAAGAAGATTTGACTACTCACTAATTGAGGATAGGTTGTAACATACCGTTATCACAGTCTGAGTTTATTCTCTTGTCAATGAATTATCATATCGCACAAAGAGAGAGAACAGAAGTAAGAATAAGAAAGAAAGTAAAACAGAAAACGATGGAGAGAGAGATAGAATGGATATGATAGTGTGTAAAATAGAAATGCAGAGACAAAGGAACAATGTACATGATGAAATGCCAGGATTCCAGCGTCCACCTTGAAATATACTTCGATGGGATTTTGACAATAATTCTACTTCGGGTAATTCAGATTGACTCTCAGGAAGATTCCGAAGAGCAGTAATCATTCGTTGAAATAAATAATTTTCAAATTCATCACCTGGATATTTTTTAGCATAACGTTGAGCATATTTGTTGAATTCTTTTGTAGGATCAATGCGTAGATTGACGGCATAGATTTGCATCTCGGTCAACGATTGAAAATCGTATAAATTGATTAATTCTTCAGATACTTTGTAGTTCTTCAGCCATTGATGAATATCCGCAGCATTCCATTTATCTAATGGTTTATTGACATCAAAGAATGACGATTGATCATTGTTTACTTGTGAATAATGAACAGGTTCGATGGTATGTTGTCTAAAATATTGCACAGTTGATAATGATTGTCTCCGTTCAATTGTACTACGAATCATCGCAAGAATTTCACTTAATTTAACATTGTCTAGATGATTGTCAACATTTTCGAAACGAATATACGTCAGAGTGGCAATACGAATATCTAAAAGATTTATCTCAAGAAGACATAAGCGATATATGATCAAGAAAAATCCTACCGAACCATTCACAACGACCAGTCCGTTCGATGTATACTGGTATAACAGGTTTATTACATTTATCTATAGCATAACAAATTTCATTTCGACATGATTTACTTCTGTGATAGGAATCGGAAACTAGACAGACAACCAGATTGGATTGAATAATACCTTGAGCGATTGTTTCCCATACATCCCCAGTAGTGCAACAACGTTCACGATCGATCCAAATGTCAAATTCATCATATTTCTTAAGTTCAGCTAGAATTTTATCACAAAATGCATTGTTTGCATGAGCATAGCTGATCATGATCATCGGTTTACTAATTTGACCATTTGAAGATGTTGGTGGGGTTGTGATCACGTTATTCGTAGTGACTGATATCATATCAAGATTATGAAGAATTCCTTTGCTAGCGGTTCTAATATTTTCCATGGAGAACGGAACGTACTGATCGACAATATTTTCTCCATGATTTTTGCCTAGATTATTCACTATTTTTAACAAGTTGTTGTTGTTTTTCAGTTCGATTTTATATCGGTTATGAAACGAAATACTCCAGATGATATTTAAAAGTGCTGTACAAGTGAATTGTTTTAATCGATCTCCGCCTTCTAGTGCATCTCGAAATTCGATAAGTAAATCAGTAAACAAAGCTACCGTTGAAGATACAGTCAATGGTGGATCAGTTTCCGCATGATTGAGAACATATTCAAGAGTATTATCATCCACAACTAGTTTAGCCAAGACTGCTAATGATTCTGAGATATGAAAGCCACCATGACGATATCGATAATTCTAAATAAATGAAATATTTCTTTCTGCATAGAAAGCACAAATATCTTACTTTAGCAGCTTCTATAGTCAACTGTAGCAGTTGGTTAAGTATTTTATTCATTCGTTTTTTGTCCGATAGTATTTCATCGGGTGTGGAGAGAAGTGCTACAGCCATTGATATCAAAAGAGTCATTTCATTATTTTCTTTGATCTTTTCATTATTTTGAAACTCTTTAAGAATTTGTAGACCATGCGCTTGTCTCAGTTTTTCGGCACCATCCTCATGTCGCGAAAGATTGTGAATAATACTAAAAATCTTATGCAAAGTATCTTGAGACAATGTAGAGATCATCAACCATTCGAGACTTTTTTCAGCCAAATCGACTGCAATTAGCCAGGGTACCATAATTGTAGAATCGGATAGATTCCAAAAGAAACTCAGAATCGCATCATTAAGTGTAATCCGAGAATCGTCTGAAGTAGATACTAATGAAAGCGATTGAAATTCTTTTTGTATATTATTCGATAGACTAGTCAGCAGATCACTGTAATGATGAGCAGTAAGGTCTTCATTTGCGAATGAAAAAAATGAGCATAACAATGTGACCATCTTTAACAGTGATAGAATCATTATCTCATATGCATATTTGACCAATTTTTCCATTGATTGATTATTATAGAAATAGAGAAGAATTTGTGAATGATTGAGAAGGTCAAAATTAGCGAAAAATGTTTCTTTGGCTATTCCTTCATCATTTTTCATCAATGATATAAAATCATCAGTGTCCGTCATTGCAGACAATATCTCATAATATTTCATTGAATAAACAATATTGACAATGGTTATGTTTTCAATTTCATCTAGGAATTGTTTTCCTAATTCTAATAGTTGTCCGACACGATTTAAAAAATTTTCATTATTCGTCTGTGCTTGTTCCAATTCATTGAAAAGTTTATTGAATCTTTCATCAGATACTTCTGGGAATTCAGTGTGTTTGGTGACCATCTTTTCTAAAGAATTCTTCAATTCTTTCAGCTTTTGTTCCACATTTTCCATTGTTTCTTCATTTTGTTCGCCAGTGTCGAATAGAAGAGAATTATCATTGTCGGTATTACTCATTTTGTAAAGTACAAAATCAACTAATACGAAACAGTTTAATCAATTTTGATAGATTGTCGATGCTATACTGAAAGTTGAATAGCTAAACTTAAACGAACTCTGTTTTAATATAAAAAGAATCAGGTTTTTTTTTCTTTCTTTGTAGAATTTGCGACAAGTGACTCTCAGATAAAAAACGAAACAAAATTCTCGCTTTTTATTCCTATGAAGAGACCAGCACAAAGAAGAATAGAGGAGATAAACAAGAAAAAGCAAAATAATAAAGTGTCTATCTGTTGATAAGCACTTATGAAGAGCGAACAAAGGGTGAGGGTGAGGTTGAATAGAATTCTTCCTTTGATAAACTTTGGATTAGAACATTTCAATTTTGAGGATTTTATATTTGTTTTGGTTGAGGATATATTTCATTTTGTCTACCACTTAAGTAGTCGTTATAATAAGTGAAATCTGAAAACCTCGGATTCAAATCGAAATGTTATGTATATTTCAAAAAGTAAAGTTGACGACAGATTGATTTTGATCAATCTATCTACAAAACTTGATCCTTGAGCGCGTTAAAGAACTGCCCCTTAGGTCTTACGGATGTCCTCTTTTCAGCCTGTAGGATGCGCCAAGAAATCAGTTCCGGAGGGTTCATTTTATAAACTCATATTAATTATGTCATGTTTGGGTATGAATTGTTGAGAATTAATTGGAAAGGATAGGAGAGTATTATAATGATTGCCCGTGAAATGAATATATTAAACCTAATTTGTTCATATTTGATTTATATTCAATATATTTAAGATGACTGCCAACGGTTCTTTTTTCGAATCGATCGATCAATATTTGTATACTAACATCGAATGAAATATATAATGTTCACTCTTTGAATCATTGCATTGAATATGTTAGTTCTTTAGATTCAATTTGAATTATTGAAAGAGAATTATACAAACAATTTCCATCTGGAGTCGTATGGGTTCTTGCATAGACTAAATCAAATGCTTGAATACAATATTCTGTTTTTAGTCTCAGTTAAACAGCTTTATATTTATTATGCACAGTTATATATGATGATCTTTCAAGCGAATCATTAATTATATGAACTTGAGTTAAAATCTGATCTATGTCCATATTATTATTATTATTATTATTAATATCATCTACAAAAAGAAAGCAATCAAGAAACTGTTTTGAGTTAAAATCGATTATTTTATAACTTTCGAAAGAAGATCACTCGTCTATTTTCATCATGTTAGATTGATAATTAATTTTAAGATTTTTCAGATTAAAAGACATATCTGTACGAATTTGTTCATTTTCATCAATATGAAATTCCATTCAAATTCATGAAGCAATAATCAATCTGTATTTTAGCATTAGTAGAGTTTTCATTGGGTTTATTATTCAAGATAAGTCTAAATGATTCCATATATTCAATGAATTTGTAACTCCATCAATTACAACTTCATTAATATTTCGTTTGAAGACATCGAATGGGATGCTTGGTGAATTGTAAACGATAATAATACAAATATCATTAATTTTTGTTGAGAGATATTCATATTTTTCGACAATATTTACATAGTTTAAGTCATTTATTAAATAAGTGATTTGAATAAATGGTTTTCGTATATGATTACGCGCATCTTGAAACCTCAATTGTCAAAGAGTCATCAGGTTTTGTTCATGTTTCAACAAGATTTATCATGGAAGCAAAGAAAAATGTTTATTTAATGATTGTACATTGTGAAACATCACATAAAATCTTTCTTCTTGATATTCTCACTGCATCATTGCTCTCGATGGTTTGAATGGAACAAATTCACTAATTAAATATAAACCATTTGCTATTATTGCGTGACTAAAAGCGACGCATAATTCAGATTGATAATGACTTTTGCATATAATCATAGGCTCACATGGAACTGTTTACGTTCTACTTTGAAATTTATCGATTTTGTATTTATTTATCGTGTGACTGGTTCAATTTGTGTGAGACTGAGATCAATATTTCTATTTTGCATTACATTATAAAATTTAGCTTTAGCTTTTCTTCTAGCTTTCTCTTCATTAAATTTAATCCATATTCTGCATGGTACTATCTCATTAGTCTTTTGAAGATTTTCATAATCAATCATTATTAATTTTGCGCAAGCATCATTCACTAATCGATCTTAAATTTCAATATTCACTCTCATCATATATTTAGTACCCACTTCTAAATTGATTTTAAGTGGTAAGTCATAAGTTTCAATTGTTTTGAGATTTTTTTTTTTTGCTGATGAGAGTCCATCACCAATACAAAAGTCATAAGTATGTGTAGTTGCATCTTCAGTGTTAAGACTAGACAATACTTTTGTATCATATGCATCAACTTCAGTATTATTTCTAAATATTCTTATAACATCTTCAACTGTTTCCAACTTTTCAATCGAAACGATCCGTGACTTAAATAAATTAATGTCTTCAATTGTCAGATTACTCACGATGGAATCTTTCCAACTGTCAAATCGCTTTTTCAATAAAACGTACCGAGTGATAGATTATCAATTATGCTGATTCTGAATATGAGCATGAGAAATTCCCGTAGACTCTTTGTCCAGAGTTATAGGCATTTTAGTGGAATTTTGTCCTATGATATGGGATATACAAAAAAATCGAATGTCGATATTTCGAGCTGATATTTTGTTCACAAACAATTCTAATGGTAGAAAGAATATCTTGAAAATTTCAACTCAAAAGTATATTTCCTTCCAGAGATATTGAAGTCATAAAAAAACAGAAAATTTTAACATCTCGAGTGGGATATGGTTGATTTTTAAGACTTCAATATCTTCGGAAGGAAACATACTTTTGAATTGAAATTTTCAAGATATTCTTCCTACCATTAGAACTGTCCGTGAACAAAATATCAGCTCGAAATATCGAAATTCGATTTTTTGGTATATACCATATCATAGGACAAAATTCCACTAAAATGCCTATAACTCTGGACAGAGGGTCTAAGGAGATTTTTCATGCTCATATTCAGAATCACCATAGTTGATAATCTATCACTCGGTACGTTTTATTGAAAAAGCGATTTGACAGTTGAGAAGTTTTCCTCGTAAGAGGAGAAGTGGTTTTCATTTAGGGTCGATTTGTGGATCAATACGCTCCCATCCTTTCTGTAACAATCAATAGCTAACATCGTCATAATAATCAGACATCCAGAATTACTGTGAATCTTTGATGACATGAATAGATTCTTATAACAAATTCCCGTTTGGTATTATTCATTTATAACAATCTTTTCGAAAATTTTTTCAATTTTGTAATTGACTAATTGTTCAATGGAACACAAAACAAATGTGACGAAGCGTTGATGTACAGACGAAATTGGCAGTATTTTCTAAAAGGCAAAAAAAAATATTGGAATAGTTGATAGAAAGAACAGCCGATGGGTTATCAGAAAATGTGGGTTCAATTCCTGCTCTAACTTTATGATCTTTCTTCGTCGGTTATTCGTATCTACCAAGGTGTATTCATATGGTTGCATCTGTATAAAGTAGGGAGGTATTTTCGTGGACAAATGCTACGTTAATGGAGTTTGAAACTTTTCAAAATTAATTTATCAAATATACTCACTCTCACCCTCACGATTGTTTTTGAAAATTCATGCGAATCTTGAATTACCAGTTGATGAGGAATTTGAAAAAAATGGACCGAATCGCGTCGTGGTTTGACTTTCTATTTCACTCATTCTCCTCTTCCTCACTCACATCAACAATATTTACATGGCATCGTGAATAAGAATGATTGAAATGAAGAACAAAATAGCTTTACATATTGCACCATACCAGAATGCGTCATACATGTTCTCAGAAATTTGTGAACAAAAAAATCTTTTTTATTTGAAAGTTACGTAAACCAATAATTTGATTCATACTTCCTGAATAACGCCTCCATACGAAATACATCTTACATCATAACATTCATTAGCTTTTATATAAATATAGACGATATGTTCCATCGAAAATATATTTTTTGCAATCGCAGTCAAGTCAATAGTATAATAAATTAATATGGGCTCCGCTCCACGAAAGATAGTTTCAAATGAAGTTAGCGATGTAACTGGAATCATCGACAATTTCTCAACACGATCATCATTGAGGGATCAACCTGAACTAACGCATGATACAAATATTGAAGGTACGATGTGGTTTATGTAAATGAATAATTTTTCGTAAAATGATAATTAAAGCAACAATAATAAAATGACTTAAATTTTTTCCTTAGACATGCAACATACTTCAAGTAAGACAATCTCAGATCGAACCTCTACTATGATGAAGGATCCTTCACCACTTCTCTACTACAAAGCGTGTGTTCAAGCTAATGAATACGATGAAAAACGCAATCCAACTGGAATATGCAATTGGGGTGTAGCAGAAAATCATCTCTGTGAAAATGAACTTGTCGAAAAACTTGAATCAACTCAAACATGGTCAAGTCAGTTCAACTATTATCCTGATTCATGCGGTGAATTTGCATTTCGACAACGACTTTGTTCATTTTTTAATGAAAGATTTTGTTCAAAGGAAACTGAACTTGATCCTCATCGAATGATTATTACCAGTGGTGTTAGTGGTAGTATTTCATTGCTCTCTTTTCTGATTGCTGATGTTGGTGAAGTTTTCCTCATACCATCTCCGTGCTATACTGCATTTGATTTTGATGTTGCTGCAATGGCAGGCAATGCACTTTTTAAATGTCCATTACTTAATCAGGATACAGGAAAATTTCGTTTTTCTGTTGAAGTTTTCCAACAAGGTTATACACGTGCATTGTCTCAAGGACTTAAACCTCGTGCAATTATTATTGTCAATCCACATAATCCTACTGGTGATGTGTATGACAGAGTCATAATTGAACCTATATTGAAATTTGCAGCTGAAAACAAATTACATGTTATTGTTGATGAAATTTATGCATTAAGTATTTTTAAAAATCAAAAACCATTCGAATCTATTTTGAACTATGATTCACTTCCTGATCCAACAAGAACACATTTTCTATGGTCATTTAGTAAAGATTTTGCATTAAGTGGAACACGTATTGGCGTTATCTATACAGGAACAATTGAAATCTGTAAAAGTGGCTCAAAATTTAATTTTCTCATGGTACCATCAAGTTCAATTCAATATACACTTAAATCAATTCTTGATGATCAAAATTGGACCAATGCCTATATTGAACTCAATCAGTCACGATTAACAAGCAAATATCAAAAAGTAAAACAACAAATTGAACACATTGACAAAAAAATTCGAGTCCGCAATTCTTCATCGGGCCTTTTTCTTTGGGTAAATTTTCGTTCGCTATTGCATCACATCACATTTGAGGAAGAAAGTAAATTATTTAAAATAATATTTGATCATGGTGTATATATGACAAATGGTTTGACATTTGGATGTTCTGAACCTGGTTGGTTTAGATTGGTATTTTCTGTAAGCGACGCATGCATCGACGAAGGTATCATTCGTCTCAAAAATGCATTGCATGCATATCGAAGATTATCAATATGAGTAATATTGCGTAGTCATTTGAGGTGAATGCAAGTCAGATAATGAAGCATCATTTTTCGTATTTCTGTCAGTAATTTCAATCATCATATTTTGGCTTTTTCTCATTTTTATGAATAAACTATTGTAATTTGCTTCGTGTGATTTTGTTTTTGTGAATATTTAATCCTTCACAGTGATTGTTTTGTTAACAAATTTCATCAATAAACGAATGAATGAAAGAAGATATATCATTGAAGTGCAGATGTCAAAGTTTTATAAACGCAGCTTGTATAAATAAAGTGAAGGTAAAACATTTAGAAACAAGATTGTTTCTGAGAGTCTTTCTCTGAAAAGATTACAGTCAGGGATCGAAGAGGTCTTACAGGTACCCCTGATTGACTATTCTACATTACATATAGGCAGGGTTCAAAAGTTCTTATTTCGTAGTAATAACGAGCGCACGAAAAGGAAAACACTAATGGGTATGGGTGAAATGATCGAGCGAAAATTTAGATTTCAACACAATCAAAATTATTTAGAGCATTATTGTGTAAAAATGAATAAAGACATCAATCTGTAGCAGAGAAACATTTCAGAATCGTCTAGAAAAAAGAATGGAAGAATATCGATGTCAAACCATGTCGAAAGCTATGAGGTTCGACCCCAGACAGAATTGAGCAGCGGTTGCACATTAAAAACAGTCGTTTTTTTCAATTATTTTCATTTTTTCCAGTAGAAAATGGGCGTGATTTCCGTTCTTTTCTAAACTTTTTCATTGAATGAAAATATGAACTTTTGAACCCTACCTATATGTGATGTACAGTAGCAATCAAAGGTATCTGTGAGGTCTCTTAGATTTCTGACTTTGATCTTCTCAGAGAAAGACTTTTCAATCGATGCTATTCAAAACCTAGCTCGTATTGTGATTCAAGAGAACATTTTCACGTACAACGACAATTTCTACAAACAAATAGTGGGTGGTGCTATCGGATCAGCATTTACACTAACACTGGCAATCATGTTCATGTGGAAATGGGAATGCAAATCGACTCGTCAACAAAATGCTTCTAGTGAAATATATATAGCAGGTAAGTCACCAAATAATGCGTAATCTCTTTTCGTTCTTCATTAATTATATTGATGATATCATTTCAAATTCCAACAAGCCTTTGTATGTATTAAATGACGTCTTAAATGACGCAAATAGTCAACATCCAAATATCAAATCAGTCCGTTAAGTTGGTCGAATATTTCTACTTCTTGATCTTTTACTTGAAAATAATAGTGGTATATTGACTACATTAGTATATTACAAACGGGTCTATGACTATTGTGTGCCCGATAATTATGAAAACAGCTGATCTTGTGCATATCGATTAAGATTAAAGAAAGAGAGCATGAAAAGGATAAACTTCTCTCGTAAAGACGAAAAAAATTCCAAGAGGGTTTATGACACTGTTATCTCCTTGAGACCATTAGGCTTTACGATAGCCAAGAAATCTTTAGATATTTTCTTTATGAAACAAAAAGAAAAAGAAATTTTTTTTTAAAAGCTCAAAGCTATCTCTGATATATATCCGTAGTTATCTACAAAACAATTTATAGTTCAATCGAACAAAGTTTGATGTGATCACAGAGTGACAAGGTAAGACTTCATGGAAAACCTAAGTTTTCCTGAAAATCTTGCAAAGACCTCTCGTAAAAAGTTTTCCCTTGAACACATGTCTTCTTATTGACATGCTTCATCTGTGGAAAAAATTTCAGACCAATCAGTCTTACCATCTTCGAGACTTTGAAATGATCAAAAGAGAAAAGTAAAGTGCCCTTAAATGTTTTATTTTAATTTAAAAAAATAAAAAAGGAAATTAACAAGTAATAGTCGTCTCGGGACTCGCTCACGAGGGAATCTACCCAGTCGTCGGAATGCTTTTGAATTGAGACTTAGTGCATTTTATAGGCCTTAGTAAATTATGTTTATGATAAAAAGAGTTCGTGTCCATGGCTTGTCTCTAGCGAGATATCGAGATTTTAGTGAATTTCGTCGATAAGACCCTACTTTTCCATCACAATCTCATAGCAGTTTAAATAATGGCAGTGTTAGGTAGTGGAACACAGGATATATTCCACTACCTTTGTTGTTCTCTTTCTTTTCTATTGTTATATGTTATTCTCGCATATAGGTTATTTCTTTTGTTCTCCTCATTAGATTTTTCCCTTTTCTCTCGTTCGTATATTCGTATATATGTATAGGGATTTTTCCTTCATGTTGTTCATTCGATGGATTTTTCCGTTTTGTTATGACTATATATAGTTGTTGTTTTGGCTTCAATAAGAGGAGTGCAGATAAGAAATAGTTATACCTAACAGGCAGAAAACAAAGATTACGAATCACCTCGATTATTGACAATCAAAATAACACGATAAACTGTACATATCTGTCACAAGCAAAATTGAACTTTTAGGCAAAATTAAACTTAGGCAAAATTTATTTTTAATGAGGCACGAAACTACGAAATGATTTGTATATTAATAAACGTGATTTTTGTTGCAAACATTTAGGGTGCGCTGACATCGTAAAACGATATTTTGGAAAATATTTTTATAAACAAGTAGTCACTCATTGTTTCAGTCGAACTAGTGTCTCTTGCTAAGTATAAAGTTAAACTTTAACTTACAGTTCTATTCACTTTTCGTTTTTTGGACAGTTCGGATCGTCTATGAATCATAATATCCAAAGTAAGCACCTAATAAAAAAAAATTCCTTAAAAATAACTTTAACCCATTCAACCCGATTCCGTTTTCTCAAAAAATTTTTTCAAAAGGTTCAGTTTCATGGACAATTAAATTTTAATAAATACACTTAATGACCTTTTCGTTATCATCTATCAGTTATTTATCGTTCTTTTTTTTATATCAATACACAATGAGTCATCTTCTTCTGCCGAGCTGAATAATCGCTCAGATTACTTTTTCGTTCTTTCCCATATTACGCAAAGTATGTACTGGAAAAAGGAGAAAGTTTCCAGCTTTTTCTCTCTTATTCTCGCCTGTGTATCATTTTGTATATAAATATGACCGGAGTTTTGGAATAACTCACATGTCGTTTGAAGAAATGGACACAGAAGATAGCGCTAGCTCACTCTATGAAGTGGGTTCTCTGGATGACGATTTTGGTGCAATGTACCTTGAATCTGACGATTCTAATGAAGAAGGTACTGGTGATGACATGGATTCACATACTTGGAATGAAATACAACCCGAATCCGACGCAGAATTTATGGAGGATTATGGACTGATCGACGAAGTAACTACCGTTTCAGACGATAATACAATCAATCCTAGTGATTGCTATCGACATTTCATAACGGACGAAATTATTGACCTCATAGTTCATGAAACTAATCGATACGCGCAGCAATACTTGGAAAACCATGAGATTAGTAAACGGTCAATACTTCATCAATGAAAACAAACCACTAATGAAGAAATGCTGAAGTTTTTTGAAATCATTATCGAAATGGGGTTGGTACAAATGCCAAAACTGAAGTACTATTGGAGGAGTAGTCAACTGTACGGTTCAGACATCATTCGAAATGCTATGTCGAGGGAGAGATTCGAATTACTACTCAAATTTTGGCATTTTTCGAACAATGATAATGAAAATGCGAGTCAAGATAGGCTTTTCAAATTGATACCACTCTTGAGTTTATTGAGGGCAAGATTTTCGTCAGTATATGTACCTGGTTCGATTGTGATTATCGACGAAAAATGGATACACCTGGAATTTTTTGATTTATACTGGTCAACAAGATCCTATGGCAGGTCTTGGACATGCCAAAACCGTCGTGATGAATCTATTAGATGGTCTAGAAGGATGTTATTGAACCGTGGTAGCTGATAACTTCTTTACCAGTATTTCTCTTGCAAAATGTCTGTTAGAAAATGATACATATCTTATTGGAACACTGAGAAGTAATCGTGCGGGATCAGGCAGCGAAGTTGTTCAACAAAGTCTTAGACGTGGCGAAGTTTACGGACTGCAGAATAAAGACGGCGTAAAACTGATCAAGTGGAAAGACAAAAAAGATGTCTTGACGGTATCCACAAGACCATCACGTTCAGCAACTGTGGTGGATACTGGAAATACCAATAGTAAAATTGAACGCATCATGAAGCCACTAGTTGTACTCGATTACAATGAAGGAAGATTAGGTAGTGATTTATCTGATCAGCTATCATCATATTACACGTGCTTCAGACGATCAATAAAGTGGTATAGAAAGGTAGCATTTGAATTACTTTTCGTGACGGCACTAGTAAATAGTTATTTGATATACAAGAAAAACTACACGGCAAGCAAAGTGAGCATTTTGCAGTTTCGTGAAAGTCTTGTGCGGTTTTTACTTCTTAGCACACCATTTGAAAACCTCAAACCTGGCCCCAGAAAGCAATCGATACAAAATTTGAAGCGTAAACTCGCTGACCACAAGCTAGAAGAAATAGAAGGATCTACACGTCATGTCCGAAGGCGTTGTGCTGGTTGCTACGAGAAAATCAGAAAACAAGAATCAAGAGAAGCAAGTGCGATGGCCGCAAAAAGAATAAAAACTTTTTGTTCTGATTGCGGCAAATTCTTTTGTCTTGATTGTTTTAACGTAAATCATTTCTCTGTATAATAAAATGATTGAAGCATTGTCCAGAACGGAATAAACGAAGGACTTACCTTTACTCTGTTCTGAGAGAAGAAAATGGAAAAAATCGGTTCTTGTATCATTTCTCTCATTAGAACATACCGTGAGCCACTGGTGGCTCACATCGGGTCGAATAGGTTAATTGAACATATATAAAATGAAATGTGAGAAAAATCTTATTTATTTAATTATTTCCATTGAAGAGATTTGTCAGACAAAATTAATATTTAATGTTTTAATAAAATAAAAATAAATCAAACTTTTTTCAATAATATTAACTGAAAAATCTGTCAAATATTTCCTTTTCTTTCGCTTTTAATGATATACAACAAAAATAAATCGATTGTTTTATTTTAAAAATGATTAAAAATTTTCTTGATGAAAAGATCTTCGTTAATAACATCTTTTAAATGATCTTCATTATCAAACAAATACAAGAAAAATACATTAAATAATCATTGAATATACTAAGTGTTCATAAAACAAATTGATCAATTAACTAATAAATTCTTTTGTTTTATCAATGTCAGCCAAGAATCACGTCATTGAGTAAGTACTGAAACATTATCATAAATTAAATTAAATTAAATTAAATTATAAAACTAGGCAATACCTGTTCACGGTTTTAACATAAAAATAATAATCTATTGTATATGATAACCCTTGTTGCACAAGTTGTGACAGAATATGTTTATTCATTTTTCAATTGTTTAAATACAAAAAATGAGAATGAAAAGTGTCTTTTTGGAAAAAAAATGTTGCGTTCTTTGTGACTATATACTCCGGATTTTTTTTTCAAGTTAAAATAGATTAGCGGTGAATGAAATGTTTAGCATCGTCGAAAATGATGTTTGGGTAGAAAAGTCTCTTATAAAATATTTGTTAATTTATTAGGCTCTTAGATTTTTTTAGAAAAATCAAAACTTGATGCTCTTTGCGAAGATGTACTGAGAAATATCTTTTTAGTTTAAGGTTGTTTAATTGTAAGCAAATATTGGAAATAGACAACAATAGTTTCTGTAGAGGAAATTAAACGTTTTCTTTCTATTCATTGTTTATCTAGGTTGGATTTTGCAAAACTTTTAATTGAAACACTTTGTGAAGGATTCATTTCTCTGTAAAACGATGTATTAAAATAGACTTCAACTGAAATAAAAATTATAAATGACACAAATTTTTCTAAGATCTACTTTGCATATAATGAGTTTTCTGTTAAAAAGTCGATTTTTTGAAATTAACTGTTAAGAATACAAATGATTTTGTGTCTTTGTTTCGAAATATCAAAGTAATAGAAGATAGAATATTTGTAGCGTTAACTTGCCTCTACAAAACTGGTTAAAAAAATGCTTTTATATTTTTTCGTTTGGTACACTTTAGCCACAACACAAAGATCTACAAAATAAAATCCTCTGCAAACAGGATTTGCGATCGCATTTTTTACTTAGTTCTTTCGACGGCATGGTGTGCGAGTACTTGAGTATCAGTCGATGTAATGTCCTACCAAAATAAAGTTTGCCATTTGGTTAAGTTAGAAGAAGAAATTATTCAAA
The DNA here is from genome assembly GCA_022393335.1 of Macrotrachela quadricornifera. Lineage (NCBI taxonomy): Eukaryota > Metazoa > Rotifera > Eurotatoria > Philodinida > Philodinidae > Macrotrachela > Macrotrachela quadricornifera. The sequence goes on from JAJEKB010020941.1 coordinate 686,501, forward strand.
ACTTCTAAATTGTTTTTTTTCTTCGACCTTTACTCAATACTTATCGTGTCTTATTCTCAAGAAATCATTTCATAAATAGAGACTTGAGACTTCCTAAAAACTTGAGAACGAAAATAAATCTGGGATTGTTGAATATCACACTTGTGTCACTGGTTTTTTCACATAGGCAAAGGCTGATCGCGCAGAAATTTGCTTTGTTTAAAAACAAAAACTATAGAATTAAAATAAACTTTAGTTTGAAGATTATAGAGCTTTTCATGCTGCATTGTGTGACATATTTTAATGAAAATTAGTTGGATATTAAAATATGAAATGCAAAATACGTCCATTTATTATAGGACACCGGTTATTTACTTTTTAATGCTGCTTGGACGTCTTTAACTTTCGCCTTTTTTCAAATCTATCTAAAACAGTTTTTGAACATAGTCATATATGATTTTGTAAAGAATTTCAAGCACTATCTATTATTGAAAAAATTGTTTCAATCAAGAGAATAATAGAGAAGACTATTTAAAAATACGAACAGCACAATTGTTTATGGAGTATCTGATATTAATCGAAATTCTAGTTACCTTTCGACTTTATGATTAATCATAAAATGATTCTACTTGCATAATGATGCATGTTTTGACTAAGTAAAGGTCTTGAAACTACTATAAAATAATTAAACCAACACTTTATGATAGGCACTCTTGTGTGATATAGACATATCATAAATTTGAAATGTCAAACAATATATTTTACCTTTTTGGTGTTAAATCAGGAAAGTATATAATACAGATATAGATACCAAACATACAAATTACCATTATTTCGAATGATAATTCAATTAATATGATGAAGCTTGCTGTTTTTACTCTATGGATAACTGCTATTATTGTTGGAAACGTATGTGGAGTACCAACAATAGAGGTAAATAGAATATGAAGTTGAAATTATATTTGAAATATAATACATGATATTTAGATTTTCACCAAAGAACCGCCAGGCAGAAAGGAAAATTTAGAACGATCATGTAAGTTATTCTTAGAATATTTTTTCTTCCAATTTATTTTACTTTATTTTCAGCGGATATACTTAAAGGAAATACAGTTTCTTTATTACGCAATGCGGTTAGTTGATGGTGATTCCATTTCAGTAATATTCTATATTTTTATCATTGAATTTAGCGTGGTGTGGCATTAAGAGGTAAGGATGTCCGGTGGCTCAATGGAATCGTTCCATATCAATTTGAACCAGGATATAGTATGTATTATCCAAAATTTTATTGTCATCATCATTATATGATTAACTGAAATAACAGAAATGAAAATTTTGTTTTGCTAAAACTTTCATCGAATAAATGTATTTATTTTATAGCGACTGTTCATCAAGCAGCCATTGTAAGTCGGATGCGCAAATTAGAAAATTTAGTTGCCATCAATAATGTTCGATGTGTACAGTTTCGACCAAAAGTCTCAAAAGATCTGTATTACGTCAAAATACAAAATGATGCAGGTTGTTTTTCAACAGTATGTGAAATGGATCATTTAAATTTACTTTAAATTATTCTCATCTTATTTTTTTGCTTGGACAAGATGTAGGAATTTTAATATTAGAATCTACAGGTTGTATTGACGATGGACGAATTTTTCATGAATTGATGCATACATTAGGTAGATTCGAAATGAAAGAATGAAAATGTAAATCTACTAGATATTTTAAATAGGTTTTTTTCACGAACAACAACGTAGTGATCGTGATTCTTATGTTAAAGTATATTCGGAGAATATAGCCTCAGGTGATATTACTTGTTTCTTATATGAAATTTCAAATGGTAACACTAAATGAATTGATATTTTTCGTATTATTTAGTAGCGGAATCTAATTTTGTGATAGCTGGAAATTCAGTTGCTGATATGTTGAATACTTCATACGACTACTCATCAGTTTTGCACTATGGAAAGAAAGATTTTTCGAAAAATGGGTTACCAATAATAGAACCAATTCAATCAAATGTTAAAATTGGACAACGCTATAATTTAAGCAATGGTGACATTGAACTAATTCGTCGGTTTTATAATTGTTCCTCCACTGGACCTACATTACCACCATACACAGTACCAATTGAACCAGGTAAAAACTCTTTATACATGTATTCATACATACATGTACGTATAAATTTCTTTTTTGGAGAACTATAGAAAATAGTATGAGTTTCGTAAATGATTTTATTTGAGTCATATCAGCCACTAGAATAAACAATTGTTAATCTATGAATAATATTAACTTTAGCATTTTTTCTCTTTTTATTATTTAGCATATGCAAATATGCTAACGTCAACTTATTCAAGTGAATTGACAAACAAAAATTTAATGTTTAATCGTAATGGTAGTTCCTCGGGCAACTTCTATTATGAAGCTATTAACATAACAGTTCCAGCAGCTGGTCAGTATATTTTCTAATGCAAAGGTAATATTGATACGTTTGCTTATATTTATAATCAAACGTTTAATCCATTGAAACCGGCTGCGAATTTACTCAACGCATTTGATGATGAAAATTATGAAAGATGGGAATTTAGCATTATGATGAATTTTCCTGCCCCAGAAACTATTCTTTTGGTTGTCACTACATACAGTCCCAGTGTTACAGGACCGTTCCTTATTGTTGGCAGTGGTAATAATAAAGTAATTTTTAATCGTATGGTTAGTACTGTTCAACCAACAACTAGTACTTCTACTACTACCAAGACAACTTCTACTACCTCTAAGACGACAACAACAACCAACAGTAAGTAAACCATATAACTCTGTCAGAAGCTACACACGTATATATCAAGTGCTCGATTAGATTTAGAATTTGCCGTTGTCTTTGACATACCTAATCGATTTTTTTATTTTTCTCGAGAGAAAATACGAATTAAATATATTTATTCTTAGGTGTATTCAGTATTGGTCGCTGGTCAACAACAGGCTCACTTGCAATAGGTCGTATTGCACATACATCAACTCTTCTTCCCGATGGACGTGTCATCACTATTGGTGGTAATGAGGGTGGTAGTTCAGTAGAACTTTACAGTCCAACAACACGAACATGGAGTCGAGGTGCATCAATGATTAATGCTCGATCAATGCATACGGCTACCCTCTTACCAGATGGTCGTTTATTTGCAACAGGTGGTTGGTATTATAATACCGCTAGCAAAACTGCTGAAATTTATAATCCCGTCAGTAATACTTGGACAGCTATTAGTAATATGAGTTTTGGTCGATGTGGACATGGAGCAGTTCATTTACCAGCACCAGTGAATAAAATCTTAGTCATGGGTGGATATGGAGATAGCATCGCGCCTATACCTTTGCAATCATGTGAATTATATGATTTCGTTTCGAATAAGTGGACAACCATCACTTCAATGCTTAGTAAACGAGTCTATTTTACAGCAACATACTTACCATCCATGAATATAGTCGTAGCTATAGGAGACGGTTTTCCAGATGGCTCAGCAGAAATATTTAATGTATCAACATTACAATGGACTCGAAGTTTGAATACAATGCCAGACTATAGAACGTCACATACAGCTACATTACTTTCCAATGGACAAATTTTAATTGCTGGTGGTGGTAACAGTATCAGTACAACTTATTTATATAATCCAACAACAAATTCATTTACATTTGCAGCAAATACTATCCAAGCACGAATTGAACCTAGTGCAGCTTTATTACCGTCAGGTTTAGTTCTTCTAGGTGGCGGAATGATGATTAACGGTTCAATGTATCGTTCGACTGAAGTTTATGATTATCGACTCAATACATGGCGTTCTATAGCCAACATGAATACTAGCCGTTTTCGGCACAAATCAATTTTAATTGATTCCTCTTCATCATCACCAACAGTGCTTGTTATAGGAGGACAGAAAGATTGGAGTACATCTCCGTCCTTAACTAATTGTGAATTGTTCTCAGTCAATGGTTGAGAATGAAGTTTTAATCAAGTATAAACATTTTCTTTTCTCTTTCTTTTATATTCAAATATTCCATTTATTCATGATAAACTGTGTCTTTTTTCACAAATAAATAATTTAAAACTAAGATTCAGTTACAAAGTCTTCTTCTTCTTGTTGCACTACATTTGTAGAAGTATGATCATATCCAGTATCCATTCTGTGTAAATCTTTCCTGAGAGAACAAACAACATCTTTTGTACATTCTCCAAGTTCATCAAATTTCTCGATAACATCATATGCTCGTCCCGCGGTAATCACATCCATCTTCCATTTGTATTGTATTTTTTTTTGAATAAAGTCATGTATCTCCACCTGATGTGGTATGAATGACACTGACAATAAGATTAAGTTGTTCTTCAAGACGCGATCGAGTCTCATAGATATGTTGTTCTAAATCATCTTTTCGAGTTTCTAATAAACGTTTTTCTTTGAGCAGAATTTGTTTGTTTTGTTCTACTTCAGCAATATCTTTTTCAAGTTTCGTTTTAGCATTTTGAATTTATTCTTGATCACGAATAACATCATGAAAATCAATTGAAAACAAACTAATCTATATAATAAAGATATAAATTAATTTGCTAAGCTCAACTTTTGCTTTTCAGCAATCGATTTTAATAAATCAAAAATAACTAATTGAAATAATAATATAGATGTTCAAATTAATGTACAATAATAAATGCAGAGTTTAAATTTTGCCGACGTGTTTCGTGTTATTTATTGAAATAATGAAAACAGCTACCATAACCGGTTTCGTCCAGGCTAAAGGACTTCTCAAATGGCAATATTATTCGTAATGATATAAAATCACAAGAAAAAATTCAGTTATATATCTAAATATATAGAATATACAATGAATTTATAAGATTATAGTAGTGAGAACAATTAGAGGCTATGTTCCTAATTAGAACAGGATTTTCAAACTTATAAAATATTTGCTTATTTCTGATAGTTTATGTACCTTTCCTTAAGATATTTTTACATAGTTGAGAAGGGCATCATCTGCTGAATCGAATGATATAATAAATGCGGAAACTTCGAATTTTATCCGAAAGTTATGTGTACTTCAAAAAGTAAAAAGAATTGACAACAAATTGATTTTGATCGAACCGTCTAAAGACTAGCTATCTTGAGTCTATGATCAGCATTATGACCGTATCTCGTGAACGGCTTGGCCATTTGAGCTCTGAGACATCTCGATTGGACGGAAAACAGTTTAGTCTACAAATTCATTCTACTCAAGTGAGGAAGTTATGAAATAGAAGAAGTGCTAGAAGTCAAAAACTGCGTAAATCCGAAGATTACACTGCGGGAGGTGGTATTTTGGATTTTTCTCATGTGCTGCACGAGTTCTTAGGCTTATTTTTCTACAAGACATAGATCTCATCAAGACACATCTTTTGCCACTAAATTGTAAGAATAAAAAAATTGAGAAGTCAAGTTAGCTTGGACGACGCTATAGGCGATTCTATAAAGTGATCATTGACTCAACTCTCTAAGTGATGTTATATCTTTAGAAATAACAGAAAACGAGTTCAGATTCGTGATCAGCTTAGAAAACTGAGTAGGAGGAGTTATTCCAGAATGGATTTCGGCTTTTATCAAGCGAGATTATGGTCATAGGTAACCTCATGGATCTATTAAAGATATGTGATACATAGAGGCATCGAAATTTTCATAATAATCCCCCAATATAAATAGCTATCGAGTTCGAATTTTTTCCATTTGATAACTCTTATTAGTAGCGGCAAAACCATGCTTCTAAAACACCCCAAAACTACTAGTCACCTGAGACATATTTACGTACACTGGCCTCAAGATACAGATTTTGTGCATTTTGGGACCTTATTTAGACAATTTTCACTTAAAAAGTTACGATTTCATTCAAAACTAATACCATATTCGGAATCAGCGTTAAAAACTGACGAGGAAACCTCCCGAGGTGTCCAACGAGTTTAGAGCCCATCTTTTGGCTACAAATAGATCTCGATGAAGTATGAAAAACCTCAAAAGGATTTGGGCCATCAGGTCTTTCTGGCCTAGATATTCAATTTTCAAGATATCGTATAAGTAAACGAAAATGAAACAATCAATGATTGTCTTTTTTGAGAACGGCAAAAAATCAAAAGTTAGAACTTTTTTTCTGTTTTATGCTGTATTTATATGACTTGATGCCAATATAGAGCCAGATTAAAGTCTCTTTACAAAGAATATATTCTATGTTTATGAGTCCCAAGAACAGATAAAGATTCTCATTTGATTTTGGATGTCATTTCAAACCACTTTAATCCTTGATGGATGGACGACACTGATACAATATCAACATTGTTGCCTTTTTCTTTATTTTTATCAGCATGCCATCGCGTTCTGGTAATAAATTTTATGTATTCACATTCTCTCTTCGATGTTCTTCTAGTTATACTCTTCTATTGTTCTCTTTTCTGCGTGTTGAATAGCATACAGACATTCTTCTTCTCATTTTATTTTTCACAAGATATTGGTGCGACGTAGGAAAGTAGTTAATTTCAATCTTACTGTACTTCAAATGATAAATCCGTCGAATGTTGTGAAGATTCTTGCTGATCGAGCTTTAAACTTACGTCCTCCAATTTTTTCAACCACTTCAAGTGCTACTACTACTATAAATCACGAGCACGAAGTGGCGGATCTTTTATACGATGTGTTTGAATCGTTAGTGAACAGTCATTCGCACAGTTTTGACGTTGAAACTACTCTTGATCATGGATTAGATGACGGCGAAATATTCAATGAGACACAGGATGAAAATGATGAAATGGAAGACTCATTTGATCCCGATTACCATGGAGAAGAAGATGATAAGGCTACATTGTGCAAAAAGTTTTCGCTCGAGTACATGAGCCGAGCAGTAAATTTCTACGATGAAATCAACCCAAAAATTGGTCAACGAAAAGGACGATGGTCGACGGTGAAACATTACTTTAAACGCATCCCACATCAAAAGTATATCGGCCGATTTCGACGTTATCTTGAGAAACACGGAACAAAAAAACAAAAACTTGATAGAATTGATGATTATGTGTTTGACATATTCGAACGAGCTCGAGGAAGTGCCCTACCTATGCATGAAATCGATCTTCGTCGGTGAGCAATAAAGAAAGTTATGAATGAATCTTTGCACGATTTCGTTGCTTCAAGTCACTGGCTTGATACATTTAAACGTAGACACAATATTATTTCGCGCAAAGTTACAAAGATAAAATGATCAATGACTTGCTACTAGAAATATTTAAAAAGTCCTTGCCTCAGAAAACGAGATAAAAATGAATGAAAAACATTTAAAGGTTTCATAGTCTTTGATTCTACGAAAAGCCTTGATTTATTTTTAAAAAATTCTAAATTAAAGGCGATGACAAGGTTTTGACCTAAGAATGGGACATATATAGGTTTGTAGAGAAAAATTTCTCTATCTGGTGGAATATATTTTCTCAAATTCTGTGGTGCACCATGAGAGAGTAGATTTTGGCTTTGATTTATATGATTTTCACTTTAGTTCAGAACCGCCAGTAACAAAATTTTACAGATTCAAGCTAAAATTCACCCTTTCAGAGTGCACAACAGAACTTGCTAAGATATACCATTGGATAGAGAAAATTTTTCTCTATAAACCTATATATGTCCCGTTCTTCGGTCAAAAAATGACTTGAAACGTATCGTCCCCTTTGCTATAAATGTATATTTTTGATAGATTGTAACAAAACGAGAACACAAAATCAAAAAACGACTAAGGCCTTAGCCAATCAGTTCGTGGCTGATGTTCGCGAGCGTTTAAAGGAATACGAGGCGAGCGAAGTGATGAAAACCGACCAAAGTGGAATCGAACTTGAACTGCACTCCACTCGAACGTTGAGTTACAAGGGCGAGAAATTAACCGTTGCTGCTGTTCGTTCTACCCATGCTAGCACTCATAGCTACACAGTACAACCTACTATTAGTCTTGATGGTCATCTACTCTCACCTATCTACTTGTGTTTGAAAGAGCCTAAGGGACGTATGAGTGAGAATATTCGATTGCATCTTTTCAAAGCCTCAAATGTGCTTGTCACGTGTAGCAGTTCTGGAAAGCTCACGACATCTTTGGTTGAATACTGGCGTGATCATGTTCTGCTTCCGTCATTTGGGAAACGAAAAAGGTTTTTACTTATTTCCGATTGCTTGGGAGGACAAACCGATGGTAAAGGTATATATAATAACATTTCGGGATGCACAAGACTTGAGATACCTAAAAAACGACAGGTCAAATTTCAACCTTTGGACGTCTTTTTTAACAGACAAATGAAAGCAATTCCACGTCGGACCTATGATCGCGTGATGCTCGATGAACTTGACATCAACATGAGTGAGCGAAACAATATCATTCGTCTAATATCTTTGACTCACAATCAGTTGTCGTCCGAAACCTTTCATCGAATGATTCAATACGCTTGGTATGCTAGTGGCTATACAGACACCGATCCACGACCCTTCAAAACCGTGGTCGAGGTCTGCTTCTCGTTCGACACTCCGATGTGTCTCGCCTCGTCCCGTGATGCGGCACCATTCATTTGCTGCAGCTGGTGTCAGACACCATTATGTTTTACTCATTTTTTCTTGGGCTACCATTTTCACTGACTTCTTCGGAAAGATGCCTATTGTTTGAAATGGCACCAGAAATCAAATGAGAATCTTTATCTGTTCTTGGGACTCATAAACATAGAATATATTCTTTGTAAAGAGACTTTAATCTGGCTCTATATTGGCATCAAGTCATATAAATACAGCATAAAACAGAAAAAAAGTTCTAACTTTTGATTTTTTGCCGTTCTCAAAAAAGACAATCATTGATTGTTTCATTTTCGTTTACTTATACGATATCTTGAAAATTGAATATCTAGGCCAGAAAGACCTGATGGCCCAAATCCTTTTGAGGTTTTTCATACTTCATCGAGATCTATTTGTAGCCAAAAGATGGGCTCTAAACTCGTTGGACACCTCGGGAGGTTCCCTCGTCAGTGCACCATCAGAAATAGACTTAAACAATGATTCCACTTCCTATTTGAATCATAGAGAAATTTCATTTATTCACAGGTTGAAGACTGTTAACCGTAATAGACTAAAATAATGAAGTTAATTTCTATACCCAATAGTTAGAAAATGTCATTTGTTTTCATACATAAATTTATTATCACAGAAGAATAGTTTAGCGATATCTATTTCTGTATTCAACATAGAGAAATCTTCTTTGTCAGTACATGCAAATCTATCATCTGAGATAGTGTAAAAGAATGAAATAAATTTCCAAATTCAATATCTATGAATATCCTTGATCTTGTACTCCAAGTCTATTGTCTGAGATAAGTGAAAGCGATAATGATAAAATAAATTACTAACGATAAACATGTTAATTGAAAAAAATTCTTGTCAACAGCTACATTCTATTTGAAAAACTGATTTGATGGATTTCGACACTGAGATTACCATGAAAGATATGACGAAATTTTCGACAGCAGATTTAACTTCTTGAATGTACGTTTTGGACATCTGAGTGGTTGGAAATTGTGCAGGTTTCCGACGTATGATATCAGAAATCTTTTCGGTCAGGTAACTTTGTTTTACGATAGAACGGGTTTTCGAAGTAATCTGAGTTTTCCAGAGAGCGGAATTTTTTTAGAATGTCTTAGTTCTTGTATTTAATGGATGCCTGATATTCTGAGAAAAACGTCTATTTTTGTCTGTAGTAGTAAAACTATTAAATTTCATAAAAATATATGCTAAATTATTTTTTTCGGTAGTATCGGGATACTGACGTGTTTCGTAGCAGGTAACTGATCTTAAAATTTTCGTATTCATTGCGACGGATGTGGTTTAAAATTCATCAGATTGAAAATGTTTAGCAAACTATTACATTTCCATTAAATACTACATACTATATTTACCTTAATAAAAAATAGAACAAATATGTCATTCCTAGTTTTATAAGACTTAAATTTCCTGATCTAGGTTTGTACTGTCTCATTTTAGAGAATTTAAAGAAAATATTTTGTTCAAAATAGATTTCGTACTTAGTAATCTGTTTTGATTTCTAAATCATTTATAATGGATAACACAAGTATCAAGATGATAATCGAAAAGATACAATAATAAATATTAATGATTCCAATGTACCAGCTACATCACGAGGCACAATGATTGATCTATGGACTACTATCGACCGATCTCGTCTTCAAGAAGATATTCATATTGTTCCGATTCAGGAACTCTTTAATCGTTTTCATACTGATCCACATACCGGCCTTTCGACTGAGCATGTATCTTATGCTCGTAATCAATACAGTGCAAATAAACTTACACCACCTAAACAAGCAAGTTATGCATGGCTCTTATTCAAAGAATTATTTATGGGATTTAACTGTATCCTTTGGTTTGCTGGAGTATTAGCATTTCTAGCTTATAAACCATTCGGAGAACCTAATCCATCCATCACAAATTTGGCTTTAGGTGTTGTTCTTTTTCTCGTTATTATTTGTAATTCAATTCTCAATGTTTATCAACAACTTAAATCAATTAAAATCGTTTCCTCATTTTCTAAATTATTGCCAACATTGGCTACTGTACGACGTGATGGAAGAGAACAACAAATTCTTACTGATGAAATTGTTCCAGGAGATATTATTCTTATTCGAATAGGTGATAAATTACCGACTGATCGTCGTTTCATTTCTTGTGATGGTCTCAAAGTAATTATTTATTTTTATTCTACAAATTTAAAAAAATCTTCATCTTTAATTCTTAGATCAATACATCACAACTGACTGGTGAATCAAAACCTATTTCTGCAACAACCCGATGTACTAATGTAAATTTTATGGAAACAACAAATATTGGTTTTTACTCGTCAATGGTTGAACAAGGCACAGGTGAAGGAGTAGTTATTGCCACTGGTGATAATACTGTATTAGGCAAAATGTCAAATTTAACTCGTGGAAGTGCAAGTGATGCTATCACTGGTTTACATCGTGAAGTAAATCGTTTTGTCTTATTTGTTGTTCTTGCTACACTAGGAGCTATTCTAATCCTATGGATAACATGGGCAGCATGGTTAAATCGTGATCATCATGATTTTGTTTCATATAATGCCAATATTGTTAATTCAATAGGTATGATTGTTGGTTTCTTACAAATGGGTTTACCATCTGCTGTCACTCTCGGTATGTACAATAAAAAAAAAAACTAAGATTTCACGTAATCTTTAAAGCTTTACAGTGATAATTGATATTCCATTCATAGATGTTGATCGTAGCGCGGTAACCGCGATGAATATCTCTGATTCCATTTGAATAGATATCTTCTATGTATATAATTTTTCTGTTTTTTATACTGTTCAGTTTTAACTATTGTTGCTAAACAAATGTATCGACAACGTGTCCTTGTTAAAAGTTTACAAATTGTTGAAACATTTAATTCCATTTCGGTAATTGCAACTGATAAAACCGGAATATTAACTCAAAATAAAATGACTGTTACTCATCTATTATGGGATACAAACGGAGTCTATAAAGTTCCATGGGATCAATCCGAACTAGTAAAAGAAGAGACTATTATAGAAAAAGTTCGTCGTCTTTCATCGGCTGTTATTAATACAGGTCGACGTCTTTCCACTAGTAGAGCATCAGTAGTACCAAGATTATCCGCCAGAAATATAAATCAATCTTTGCGAAAAGCAACTATTACTGAAGATAATGAGGAAATTAATATATCAAATGAAATAAATGGAATTGAAACACAAGTATTTCGTGATCTTTTACTTGGTGCATCACTTCGTAATAATGCTGAAAAACAAATGGTACAAAATATTGAAATTGGTCAAGATGTATCAAAAATGAAATCAGATTTAAGTATTGTTGGTGATGCTGCTGATACTGCTCTATATAATCTATGTGTTGAACGATTCTCTACTGATATTGAAAAAGAACGTCAGATTAATCCACGTTTAAAAGTTTTACCATTCAATTCATCAAATAAATTTATGATTACGGCTAATCAATTGGAAACATTAGATGTTTCAATACCTGAAAAAGATCGAACTGTTTTAGTATCAATGAAAGGTGCACCTGATATTGTTATTCAACGATGTTCAACATATAAAATGAATAATGATAATATTGTATCATTAAATGCTGATATGAACAAGTAACGTTCGTCGCTTCGACTCACTTGACCCTCGACTGAATCAAGAAAAGTTGTAATGTCTCTCCCTACTCTATTTTCCATTTTCATTCTTTACATAACACGAAGTAGAAACACATGCATCATTTAAGATTTTCATACTATTCTAAAACTATCATTAAAGAATAAAATTCAACAAGGTAGCGCTCAACCTGTGGATTTGTTGACCCTTTTCTCAAGCAAAAATTTTACATCGCTACATTTAAGTAAACTTTCTCCGAACATGTTAGATATTTCAACTCTTGATTCCATATAGAATCATAAGAATATAAAACTCTTTCAATTAGACCTCAGTTTATTAAACAGAAATTTTGCTTAAAGAACACGTCATTTTATAGGCTTAGCTCCTTAGTATGATCCCGATCATTTAATAGTAACGACATCGGTTTAAACTGCTAAGAATCAATTTACAACTAATTCATGTGAGTCTATAATAAAGCAAAATTTTCACGATCAATTATGGGAACGGCTAGTCGTTCGTCGGCGCCCCTACGGGGCGCCACTCACGGCTAGCCGTTCCACCGGCCAGGCTTCATTGAGCAGGTGATAATTCATAGTTCTAATTTACCTTTTGCACGTTTTAACTATTTCAAGAAACTAGTCAAATCGTCATAGAATGCACCAATCAGTTGACTTCTAGTACCACACAATGACTCCGGCTCTATTCTGCATCGGAGACAAAACTGCACATTTTCAATATGCTGCCATTCTGCTCATACCGTTACCATGAATGTCCCGTAATATGCGACAAATTATCCTGTGAGATATTTTTCTATATCGCTATTGGAGCACAACTCCTATGCCTAACTACAGAGGAACAGCTAGTCGTTCGTCGGCGCCCCTCCGGGGCGCCACTCACGGCTAGCTGTTCCATGCATCAAACTTTATAGGATAGCAAAGCTTTGCCTTCTAACTACTAAATTCTGCCATTATTCGCTTCTCTCAAAATGCTCACTGATTTTCCTTAGAATAGGTAACTAAAATACAGTATTCTCCCCAAACTTCAGGCATCGAAATCATTTACCTATATTTTGGTAGCCCAGTATTCCGCTCAATTCTGATCACGATTGCAAATCTGAGATAATGCGTTCTATTAAACTCTCATAACCCTTTAAGTCTTCTTTGAAACCCAAATTTTGTAGAAGTTAGAGAGAACGACTAGTTGTTCGTCGACGCCCCTCTGGGGCGCCACTCAGGATCAGCCGTTTCATGTATCAAACTTTTTTCTCAACTGACAATTATTTTTCTACAATTCAGTTTTTTAGTTTTATAGTAAAATAATATAACAGCAAGTAAAGTCGATATAAGTCCTCGACGTCAAGTATCTTTCATCAAATTTTATAAAAAAACTTCCTTTTGTAAAAAAACTTCCTTTTGTAAAAAAACTTCCTTTTGTAAAAAATCTGTTCTTTGTGTAAAAAAATCAATCTCAAAAAGTTTTTAAAAACTGGCATCACCAATGTATTCCTCGACCCCAGTTACTTTGGTCGAACTTTGTAAAAATTATTATTTTCTTTAAAAAATCATTTTCTAAAGAAAAAAAAGATTGCTTAAAACAATTGAAAAACTTATAATGCCATTCGATTTTCTGACTCAGAAGAGTCGTTGGTCAAACTTTATGAAAAATCATTATTTTCTTTGAAAAATCCTTTTATGACGTAAAAAATTCATTTGGAAACTCTAGAAAATTAATATACCACTCAATTGCCCGATTCCGAAAGCCTTTGGTCAAACGTACACCGTCAAGTTGACCTTAAAGTTGCGATTCTTTGATCGATTTTTCTACGAACAGGTTTCTTTGACCTTTGGTCCCGACGACAAGCAAGCAAACTGTTTTTTTTTCATACGACCCTCCTATCAGTCAAGGGAATCTCCTTAATGAAAGAATATTAATCTCAAAAAATTTTAAAAAACTAATGTCAGATTAGTCAACCTCGAAAACCTTTGTGTCAAACAAATATTTTCCAGATCGGACCCTTGACCTGCGACCAACGACAGAAACTCATTTTAGGTTTTTCGTATGGTCGTCCTCTCAGTGGACAGAATAAACGCTTCTAACGAAGTTAATACTACCATATACCTCCATTGATCAATTCATATATCATCACAATCTGCGATGGTGTTCATCACACACCACGATAAAAACCTTAAATCGTGGAAAAACACTTCTTTTCGATGAAAAATACCAAACCTCACCAATTCCTAACATCAATTGATCAATTCACGTACCACCACAATCAGTAATGATGTTCATCACACACCATGATAAAAACCTTAAATCGGGGAAAGCACTTCTTTTCGATGAAAAATACCAAACCTCACCAATTCCTAACATCAGTTGATCAATTCATGTACCACCACAATCTGCGATGGTGTTCATCACACACCATGATAAAAACCTTAAATCGTGGAAAAATACTTCTTTTCGATGAAAAATATCAAACCTCACCAATTCCTAACATCGATTGATCAATTCAGGTACCATTACAATCTGTGATGGTGTTCATCACACACCATGGTAAAAACTTTAAATTGTGGAAAAATACTTCTTTTCGATGAAAAATACCAAACCTCACCAATTCCTAACATCGATTGATCAATTCATGTACCATCACAATCTGTGATGGTGTTGATTAAGTGTTATACCTCGGTGCCAAAAACCTTTCGCAAAAGGTTAATTTTTAATTTTTGTGATCTTTTAGTTTTTCTTATCTCGATGTTTTTTTGGCCCTGGCTAGAGTTGCCAACTGTCATAGTCAGAAATCCGGAATTTTGTAGTCAAAATCCGGAAAATCCCGGAAATGTTTTTTGCAAAATCCGGAAATTTTCCGGAAAGATTTTTAGCAATTGATTTTTGTTGCTCAGAACAAATTTCTCCGTGTCATTTTTATAATGAAATCATCTATTATTATGTTCACACAAAAACATGTTTCAATTTCAATATAACAAAAGAAAATCAATTTCAAATTTGAAAGTACAATAAACTAGACATATAAAATAGGTAAATTATAATTTTTACTCTTAGTTAATACGTTGTCTTTTGAAAGAATATTTTTCACTAGAATGAATAAGTTTTAACAGTTCTGGTTTTGATAAAAAATGTTCATAAACTTCTGTGCAGAGTAATGAAGAGTTCAATCTAATTTGTAATTCAGCTCGACTAAGTTCTGTTGACATACGATTTCGTCGATCATCGAATAAGTGTTTCATTGTTGAAAAAACACTTTCAACGTATGCATTACTGCATGGAATTGAAAATAAAAAACAAATGAATTTATACAAATTAGGAGAAGGTGTAGATTTAATAGATAAAAGCATTGCCCACAATTGGTCGGGTCTGATTTCTTCTGATGGATCATTCTCTTCTTCTAAACCATCACAATCATCACCATTATCTTCTTCTTCTCCTTTTTCTTCAATTGGTGTACTTGATGAGACTTTCCTTTTTATTCCAATTGATCGATTATTTTTATGATAAATAAATGTTCGAACTTGTTCTTTTAATGGAACATTTTGTTCTTGTGTAGACTTAAAAATCATTTGAACATCGTTAAATTCATTAAATAGATCATCTTCATTGAGATTATTTATTTGAAATAATTCAATACATTTCGTGAAATGTTTCCATTTAATACAATTGATAGTTGATAAACCAAATGAACTGATAGCTTTGTATAAAATCGATGGAGGAATACGATCAGATATTATTATATTCCCGTTTTTGTCCTTCTTCTTTAACAAATAATATTCATCGATATATTCCATAACTCTTTCAATAAATCGAATAAATGAAGCTTTTAATCTACTAGATGCAGTTGTAGACAATTGAGATAATTGTGTGTTGCAACAAGCACCAAAAAATGACGAAGTTATTCGTTGTTGTACAGCAAATTTTAATTCAGTTATAATTTGATGTAAACTAACAGCAGCTAAATGATGATTTTGTAGTTTTAAATTTGTTTTTTGAATAACTCGAAGGATGTGTTCTAGAAAGTTCAACACTCAATGACCTTCTTCATCTGAAAAAAAATCCTGAAGCTCCTCTGGACGTTTTTCTTCAAGATTTTCAAAATAATCTTTGACAGGATTAAAAACTTCCAATAATCTTTTAATAGATATGTACAATGTTAACCAACGAAGTTTGATATGCTTCAGGATAACCTAAACATATACAAAAAAAACTACTTTATAATTATCATAAGGATTGATTGTGAATTTAATCGCATCGTAGCATCTCTTTATCATGTAATCTTGTTCATAAAATTCATAATAAGACTTTAGTTCAGCTACTCGTTTAGCTGATGAAGAAAAATGAGCATAAATAGTTAACAATTTTTTTTCTACATCAATAGTTAATAATTGATGTGCATACTTAACACCGTTGTGCAACACATGATTAAAACAAGATCCTAAAAAAACAAACGAAAGATCGTCTCAATACATTTCAAGATTTAATTACGCTTAACCTATATGTCGTTTGTTTAGTCACTTTTTATTTGTTTTAGACAAAAGAAAATGAGCTCCTCTCTAATTACCTTTTAACACGCTTGGTTTTTCATCACGAAATAAAGAAAAAACGCTATGATGTTCTCCCATATTCACGCTTGTGTTATCTGCTCCAACAGTTGTCAATCCTTCGATATCAAGTTGATATTTATCCAATATTTGTCGTGCATTATGATGAACATCGATTGGGGATTCATTTGGATCATCAATAAAATCAAGAATTACTAAAAAAAACAATATAATTCATATATCAATTGAGAAGAATATTTTGATTATTGACCTTTCTTTACTCCATTCTTTGAAAAATACTGTATGCAAAACGGATAAAATTTTAAACTACCCTTATTACTTGCATCAAATGAAAGAGAATAATAAAATGAATCTTGAATTTCTTTCAAAACAATATGTGTAAAATATGGTGCAAGAACGTCAGTTGCAATTGCAGCTGCTTTTGTTTTACCGCATGCAAGAGATTTAGCAATAGGTGATGGACCGAATAAAACTTTTAACACACTATTTGTACATTGTTGAGCAAGATAAAAAATTCCATGGCGAACACTGTGATAAACAAGAGCTGCTTCTGCTGCAGCAGCCTCATCTTTTTCACGATTTGGTTTCATTTTACTAGTAATTAATTGACGATCAATACTGAATGTTTGAATATTTTTCAAGTGTTGCTTGTTTTTTGAATGTTGAAGAACATCATTTTTACCACCATAATACACACTAAATTGAAGATTACATGGCATACATGTGACTCGAGTTTTATCTGGTTTATATTCTTTTAAAAAAGAAAATTCATTCAACCATTCAGATCGAAAAACACCTTTCTTTTTTTCATTCTTTTCTTTTCGTTTTTTATCAGTTCCATTTAATGCTGATTGTGGTTCTTCTAATGATTCTTTTTCACCTAAAACTTCATATGCTTCGCTTTGCAAAAACATTCTAAAAATATTATGGAATGATAAAATCAAAACATAATTTTTATTTTATAGAACAATATTGAGAAAATGTGTAAAAAAATCGATTGGTTAGAATGAATCAAAGGCAATTGGTCTTTTATACGCACCAATAATACACAGCAATAAACTGCTGTGGCGTTGTGAAAAATTATTTTTTCACATTCAAAATAAATCAAATGTAATTTAACAAGAAACATAAAAATCCGTAAAATTCCGGAACCCGGAAGAAATCCGGAAAAAAGTTGAAAATCCAGAATTTTTCTGGAAAATCCGGAAGAGTTGGCAACTCTGGCCCTGGCACAAACACACATACAAACCCACAAACTTTTTAGTTTTTTTCGTATGACCCTCCTTTCAGTCGAGGGAAAAAGATATTATTTTCTCGACAGGAAGAATTAGGTAACAAAAAAATATAAAAAGTATTAAAATATCCTTGATATATTTATTAATTGTTAGGAAAGAATGGTTATCGTGTTATTGCCTTATGTCAACAGAGATTTTCTCGTCAACAATATGATAATATGATGGATATCTATAATGACAAACAACGATCAGGTTCATCTCACGGAAATGAAGATTTAAATGGATTTCCATCTAATAACTATTGTTTTATTGGTCTTTTTTCATTACTTGATCCACCTCGACCTGAAGTACCCGATTCTGTGATAAAAGCTCGTCGAGCTCAAATTCGTGTAGCTATGGTTACTGGCGATCATCCAACGACAGCAAAAGCAATTGCTAAACAAGTTAATATATTAATAGATGAAATAGCTGAACATAATGGTATTGATACATTTAAATTAGAAAAAGATGCTAATCAACAAGCTATTATTAATTTATATAGAAATGATAGAATTATTGAAACACATCCACCAGGTGAAGTTCGTCGAGTTGATTCTCTTTCAAAAAATGCTAAAACAATAATACGAAGAGCATCTATAGCAACTGGAATTCTTAAATCAGAAAAAGTACGATGGTATAAACGTGCATGGATTTCATTTCGAAATCAATTTGCTGAACCAAAAACAGATGTTGAACCAACAGAAAAAATGAAATATATTCCTTATGCTATTGTTGTTGCTGGTGCAGAAATAAATTCTATGGATGATTATATGTGGGATTGGGTTTTATCACATCAAGAACTTGTTTTTGCTCGAACATCACCTGAACAAAAATTACGTATTGTTATGGAATTTCAACGACGTGCGGAAATTGTTGCTGTAACAGGTGATGGAACAAATGATGCACCTGCACTTAAATGTGCTCATCTTGGTGTTGCTATGCAATCAGGTACAGAAGTATCGAAAGAAGCTGGTGATATGATATTATTAGATAATAATTTTTCATCAATTATACAAGCTATTGAAACTGGTCGGTTATTAAGTGATAATTTGAAAAAAGTTGCCATTTATTTATTACCTGGAGGTTTAGTTATTCATTTATAAACGATTTTGTTTTTATTTGACCTTTCTTTTAGGTTCTTGGTCTCAGATATGGCCGGTATTTTTTAATTTATGGTTTGGTATGCCTTTAGCATTATCTGCTTTTTTCGCAACTGTCTTTTGTATGCTTAATGGTATGTTTTATTAATATATCTTTAATTATATTAATATAATTGCTTATTTACAGATGTATTTATGTCACTTGCAATGGTTACTGAAAAACCTGAAAGTGATATTATGTCTCGATCACCATCAATTCGTTCAAAAGATCATTTATTAAATTTAAAATTACTTTTTCATGCTTACATGTTTGTTGGAAATTTCGAATGTTTTACAGGATTCTTTTGTTTTTGTTATTATTGGATAGATAATGGTCTACCATTTTATTCATTTATGTTTACATTTGAAAAATTTGGTAGTGATCCTGTCACACCATATACTACTGATCAATTGACAACAATGACATATATTGCACAATCAGTATATTATTGTTCTGTATGTTTATTTCAATTTTTTAATTATTTTGCAACACGTACACGTTACGCGTCTATTCTTCAACATAATCCAATTTGGGGTAAAGGTCGAAATTGGTATGTATATATTGCAATGATTGTATCAGCTGGTATTCAATTAATTATAACACAAATAGCTTGGTTCAATCAAGTTTTAAGTACAGGTCCAGTACCTGTCAAATATGTTATGCCAACATTAGGATTTGGTATGTTATGGTTAATTATTGATGAATTAAGAAAATTATGTATACGAAAATTTCCACGTAGTTGTTTAGCAAAAATAGCATGGTAATAAGTTACAATAATTTATTTATGCTTTTTATGCAAAAAACATAACGATGTGATTATACCTTTAAATATTTTATCGTGAGCATTTTTATTGTATTTTTCCTTTGATTTATATTTTTATTTATTTTTATAGTTACTATAGTTGAGTGATTACATTGTTCGACACGTACCCACTAGATAGTGTGTTCGAACCTCAGTACTGTCAGTCATGAAATGACTATGGACAAGTCACTAACGTCTGTTTGTTTCGGATCACCCGTCTTCTATAATGTTGATTACATTGTCGATATAGCATAGAGCTCCTGTAGCTGGTATGTGGTTAGTCAGCGTATATGGGAAGCTCAAGTAATTGAGCGAGAAGAATTTTGAGTCAGGTCGGCCTTCTCTCCAGAGCTACAGTTAGCAATAGTTGTAGAAAAAATGTCGGGCCAATGAAAATGTCCTTGGACATCACCCTATACTGAAAGCTAGTCGAAAGGCGGAGTATTCTTCTTTTCCTTTTTCATTTTTATTCTCACACCCTCGATTTTTTTCGATAATATTATTTTTATTAAAACATAAATGACAATAAATTTCAAAATATGAAATCATTGCTTCTAGAGAATTCTTCAAATGGCTTTAGATTAAACATCGATAAAGAAATGGTTTCGGCTATGTATTATATTAGTGTCTAGCTGACTAGTTAATTGTCACTTTTCTTAATGACTCTGAAATATAATGTCGATAAATAGGAGAAGATTTAAATAAATAAATAAAAAGAGCATATCAAAAAATTCGTGCAGTTGAGTAATATAAATGCTGATCAAATTTTTTGCATAAATATTCATGAATTTTATGTTGAATCATTTTAGTTCCTTTTAGAAAAGTACATCATCATCAAGCCAAGGAACATTTTGTTCGAGAAAACAGAAGAAATCATTTAAATATCATTTCAATTTTGTACCTTTGGCAAAAATGAGACATTTCATCGTGAGATAGTGCTTCATTATTAGTTATATAAGATGATCATCCTAAATATATTTCTTCTAACCACTTTTGTAGAGAATTTCATAATGTATGTTTTGAAAAAAAAGTTCAAGATTACAGAATTTATTATACATGACGTGAAAGATAATTTGGAAAAAAGATGAATATTTTCAAAGAATCTTTAACTTTTTCAAAAATATAGGAAAGTAGAAAAAAACGTTTAAAATATAGTTTACAATAGGATCAAAAAAAATATATATAGGAAATATAGTCCTACTACGAAACCAGTACTCTATAATGTTGTAAGAGAGATCGGTATTAACAATTCATATGAAGATTTTTAAATTCACTTCAAATCAGTAAAATGTTTCGTGTAAGTTACGATGAGCTTGAATGTTTCGATGTTAAACACTTAGCGGATTTATTTCGCAAGTATTTGTTTCAGTCTTTGATGATACCAAGTCTCAATATATCGAGGCAAGTAGTTCTATTAAAAAACGACTATTTGAAGAATCACTTTATGAGCATCTATATAATTTCTAGTCGGAGTCTTAACGCTATTTTTGTTAATAATAAATAACTTTTTTTCAATTTACTGAGTTCGATGGGCATCGATCTTGACTATTTAACTTATTTTCTTTACCTTTCAAGAAATCATACTCGAGTCTTGATGTCTATTGTTTAACCTCAAATACTTGGAGATCTGTTTAACAATATTTACAAGATTGGATAGCTTTGAACTATTTTCCATCCAAAATATAATGAAACTTTTTACAATTGAATCAACTTGTATATAATGATATAGTTCTTGATCGTAAGACAAAGATTTTGCAAATATTGATAAAACTGCTGTTGTACTTGATGTCAATATTGAAGATTTAGCTGCACTAAGAAATGTTCTAAGTATTGCTCATTTTCTTGAACATATGCTTTTCATGGAAAGTAGAAAAGTAAATGAATTTTTCAATGAGAAAATTTAAAAATATTCTTTTTTATATGAAAGGAGATAAGTAACCAAAGAATATTATTTTAGTATGAAATAATCAGTCATCAATTTTATTTTGATCGATATAAAACGGAATCTTTCTATACGAATAAAATCTTTTTCGTTTGAAATATTTTAGATCGACTCGAAGAGGAAAATATGAAAAGAGTAGAATATAAAGATTTACGTTATTTTTATGATCATTATATTTCATCACATTTATCCTGTCGACGAAAGTTAGATGTTTATGTAATTCTATCATCATTTACATTGAAAAAATCATTTGAGGATGAAAACAAATTACCAGAAAAAGAACATACACTAGCTGTTAAATAAAAAGATTTCATTTGAATTTATTCCTACGACTATGGATGTAATTGGGTATAAGCTTCGGATGTTGCCGTTTGTGAATATTCACCGTCTTTTCGAAAACATCCCTATACTCAGCCTCGAATAGAATAGAAGATTGGACCGATACAATGATTCAAGACCAAATTTCGTGAGTAGCTCTCGTTCTGAATGAACGAATAACTTGAAAAATGGGTAAAACAAGTTTATTTTTAATTCTCATAAGATCAATTTTGACTATTGTTTCAAAGAGGCCTGCCATGAAAAAATTTTATGTTTCGCACTAAACTTTTGTTCGTTCACCGCTCTGTTTTGAGAACGCTAAAGTATACATATAACTGATTCCAATGGTAGAGTCCCAACCATTGACCGGTATTCTCTAGATCAATGTTCTCATATCTCTTGCAGATTAAATAGTTGGTTTTAATAAAAGAAAATATTTTTCTTTAAAAATGGCTCAAAAATCTCCTCTTTAAAAATATGCAGTAAAAAAATGACATTGAACAAGTTGAGATACACTTGTCAATTGATAATCAATAGACACATTCTACGTAATTGAATATTGCTTTCTAATTAGTTTCGGTTATTACCCATACGCATACCGAATCGAGAAACACCATCATTATCGTAACCATAACGATAGCCGTACGTATAGGTGGAAGTAGGAGAAGTGTAAGTAGAAGTATAGGTAGGAGTCACGTAATTAAAATTAGTAGAAAGGCTGGGTACCGTCGGAGCAGAAATGATAGGATGTGTAGTATGGCTAGAGCCGCCAACATAAAGTTTATCATGACCGTAGTCATCATTATCAACACCAGTGCAAATTTCAATGCAACCAATAAAGCATTGAACACAACAGCAGGTGGGACAAATAATAGGGAAAAGAATAGTACGAACACAACATCTAGTATGGTTCTCGTTATAACTATCACAATCCCATTCATCACTCGATTCACCGTACAAATAATAAAGACAACTGAGAAAGTAGCCACAACAATTCTTTTTTGATGATGGTTCTGTCGAGGAGGGCACATTTGTTTCCATTTCTATAGCTATTAATAGAGACCAAAGATATTTCGATTTATTTTTAACATTGGTTTCAAATTCTTACCAGGTTGAATTGTATTTTGTTTCGAACCCATTCGAATGTTGTTGTCAACTTGCAAGCAACTTCAAAAACGTTATACTGATAGAAACAACTGAAAAAGTTGATTTTTGTTTTTTTACTTTATAATCATTCTTATCTTTCTTTCACTATATAATCGTTCTTATCTTTGTTTTCATGCGTTATATATGCTTCATTACAAATCATGTCTTTGCTTTTTTTAAAGAAAATGTTAAATTATAAGATAAACGAGAATGGTACATAGAAAGCTGTAACTATCCTGAGGATGAGAGTCGGCGAGGGTGATTGTTTTCTCATCATCCTCATCCTAATCCACTCTCATCGAAAATATATAATATTAATGATACGGATATTAAATTGATTTTAGGAAATATTTTGAAGAAAATTATTCAAAGATGATATGCTTAACATTGTTTATTGACTTTTTATTATCATCTGATTCATTAATAATTAAGAAATCGATAGTAAACAAGAGTCGTTAATGAGTCATTGCAATAGAATAGAGATAGAAGGAACATATTCTCTGGATAATATGCATTCATTGGCTATAGACCAAGCATGTGCACATTTGATTTCATCTTTAACATATCGATAACAACAATCGAAAATTTTCTAAATGAATCTTTTATGAAGTCTTCGATTATATTGGTGGTTGTAGAATTTATCAATTATTTTCAAATCTTAATCATCGCTTTCAACAATTAATTAACTCTTCATTAGTTCGATTTAAAATTAAACTTAATTATTCACAATTAAAAGAAAAACATTATGAATGATTGTCAAGAAATGATTTCATATCACTTACTTCTCTTGAATCTCTTATTCTTTATTCCATCAATGTCGATATACTTTATCTACTTTTTTCTAAAATTAACTGATTTTACCACGTCTTTTTTCATCAACAATCGATACAGAATCTACTCGAAAAGATTTACGTGATATTTACCAATTCATTTTTCGTACACCAAAGTAAAATATATAAAAGGATGAGTTTCGTATAAAACTTGGGTGAGGGTAAGAGGTAAGTTAAGAATCATCACAATACAACGAAGTATTTCACGATTATTCTAAATTGATCATCAGATGGCAATGGCATCTGCTATATGATTCAAAGGCGAATGGTAAATCAGAACAAGATACAGATCAGAATCACTCCAATATACTAACAATTTCTATAACAACCCGTAGAATGAATTTAACTAACACAACAGTTTAAACGTATTTCATGATTGTGTGATAATGTAGCTAGAAGTCGCTCGATAATATATGTTTATGTAGTCGAACTTAGAAAGGACGTTTGGATTAGGGTGTCACACGAACAGAGCGATTTAACCAAATGGACATGTTACTGGTGTGAACGAATTCTCGCAAACGACGTCTCATTACCTAAAGATCGAAACGGCACCGACAAGGGGAAGTTCAATATGTTCTTGAGGGGTTAGGTTACGATCAATTTCACATATCATCTGTGGACAATCTGAGGTGAGTAAAGCTAGTGAAGACTAGTTTCGACCTTGCTTAAGGATTTCGTCAGTTCACTTATGCTCCTCCAGTCATTTCTGATTGAAAAAATCAAAAACTGACTAGAACCAATGGAATTGATCGAGTAAAGGTTCAGTGACACCTGTGAGTAAGAATGGAATGCATGGATTGGATTGGATAGCAAAGAGAAGAAAGAATGGACAGTAGCAAAGAAATATGTGAAATAAAGAAGAAACTTGAAGTTTTTTCGTTTTCGACTGGTTTCTTGAAAAATTAGTTTGAATTGATGTGTTAAAAACGGAGAGGATCGAACGCAATGAGATATTTCTGCTTTGCAAGGAGGATCATCAGTTGGCCTGAGGCTGAGTAAAGCTGATCAAGACTGATTTACGTTATTTGGAGAAGGAAAAGATATCAATGTTGATGATATTGTCGTTTGATTATTATGGGTGACTCTATCCGTCGAAGGTAATAGTTTGCGAGTGAATCTAATGTAGGAAGAATAATAACTGAATCAAGAAACGGTTTCGTCGGTGATTCCAATGGAAAGAATAGTGATCGAAAAATCACTGCATGCTTTCAAAATCAAAGTTGTCAAATGGAATCAAACTAGAAAGGAAGACTGTATATCATATGTCCATTGTGAAAATCGATCGAACAATTGGTAGAAGTGAAGCTATATTGAGCAATGGAAATTGAAAAGAAACATGAATCAAAGGAAGATAAATGTCGAAAAATGCATCGAATGTAATCAAATACTGCTGAACTGTTCAACGTTGAAAGAATATTCTCAATTTGGGATGAAATTTGTTCGAATATAACCAGAAATGGTTGAAGAGTATTCATCTGAAACAGGAGTGAATTAAAACAATGACGAAGATGATCAATGAGATATGGAGGTGAGAGATGACATCAAACTACTATCGGGATTTTTAAAGAAGGCCGGTTGAAGAAAAGTTTATAACTCATGAACGGAAAGTGATAGCGAACTGCGGTTTTCACCGTTTGATAGAGGGCCTTAGGGGGCGTCGCACTATGAAATAGTCAGACATTTCAATAAGATTTATCATAGTAGATTTTTGTATGTAAGTTTGACAAGATTGCTATTTATAGAGATCACAAGACACTTTAATAACAAATTAATGCAATCGATAGCCCAGAACGAGATCTACAATTCTACGCAAGGCGCAGGTCTCTATCTTTTGTGATTCGAAAATTATTAGCATTTTTCTGAAAGGTACTGAGAGACCCATTCCTATGGAAAATATCGTAGGAATTGGTAGTATTTAAAGGTTTTGATTATAAAAAGTCCGTTCTGATGGAAAATAATTATCATATTCGGAATCAGCATAAACAATTACATTGGAAACTCTATTTTTTATCGTCAAATTTTTCCACCAATATTTTTAGCCCTAGGGGGGAGTACGGGTTACAGTTTTAAGAACCGAAGGCTGAAGGGGAGTAGGGCTAAAAATATTGGTGGAAAAATTTGACGATAAAAAATAGAGT
>JAJEKB010020941.1:717862-788618 GCA_022393335.1 Macrotrachela quadricornifera
CCAGTCCGACTGGGACCCAGTCCGACTGTACTGGTGCATCTCTACTAACGACTAACGCTGTCTCAAATGATTCATTTCACATGAGTCATTCGTGCTAACTATACTTTTAGTCAGTATGTTGGACGGAAGAGGATGCAGATACTGCTGTGTGGAAAAACGGAAAGATGATAGAACTCGACTACTTGTGGAAAACTAGTAATAACAACCACGGTCGGTCCCAACAGGCGATAAGCCTATAGAACGTTCTTATTATATGTAGTAGTGAAATATCGTTGTCACTACTTGTGGATGCCCCTATGTATCCATGTCTGTCCCATATTCTCAAGCACGAATTCACAAGAAATATTTAGGCAAAAGTGATACAAGAAAAACTTGCAGTGTTTTCTGGACTATCACATTCAAATGTAAAATGTCTTCTATCAAGATAAGAACTGAATATTACCTTTTGCATCTAAGATAAGATTATCTATATATTTTAGTCTTGTAAGTAATACGTAAATATAAACTTGTAACTTTTAGTTCTAAACAACAGCTCCAATATTTCTTTAATTAGAATTTCTTGTCGAATATAATATGCGTAACAAGCAGATGTATAGTAAGTATATACTGGGAATGATAAGATCAAATTCGAAATGCAAAAGTGAAGAACATCGTCCAATACCGTTAGCGTAATGTTCGGTTTTCTATAGACTTTTTTCCTTTTTAGGGTTAATTTAGCGACTATTTTCTGTTTAATAATCACTACTCGTTCCTTGTTATATGATAAAAAATTCGATAAATGAACAGAATTATTTTACTGCAATCATCGACACTCCACATCAACAGAAGATCCGAAACTCGAATTCACAAGATGAGATCAAGAACTACTTGAAAACTTTGAAATCGAGAAATGATCAAAGCTAAAACTTAAATCACTTAATAAATAAAATATTTGAGCTTAGTTGTGATATTACCTCATGTCTATGAACTACGTATCGATTCGAGTTGATCGATGTTGTAAATCGTCAGTTATGTTTTACAGTAAATCATAATGTTAATCAAATGTCAGATCATTGTCAAATTTGGGCTGTGCATCTATGTCTCAATTAAAGAAGAAAGTGTTCTACATCTGCAGTGATTTCTTTCAGAATTTAGCGAAGAAAGACAGAGCACATCAAACCGACCAGTCTCTTGTTCTACTGCTAAGAATTTTATATCTTATTTCTTCTCTGCTACAGATTTTTGTTGTCCCAATAGACACTTTAAATGATGTTGAAGTTCTATTTTTCTCATCCATTTTATCCTTTCAACAAAGACTTGCGATAATTTTTTTTGTTCAAAATCTGGATAAGCTTCTACATCATTTTAATTGTGATGAACTTCTTCTAAACTAAAAAGAGAAAAGTAGAAATGAATTTTTTCCGTTTGATTACACATATTCTAACAGGATAAGTTCTTCAAAATAGTAACGCGACATAATTTATTAATTATACTTATGATCGGACTCCACATCTATATGTCGTATTTTATCAGTTGTCGCTTTTTTCTTTTTCTGTTTAGTTTAGGTGACAGAGAAAAAGAATATTGTCACCTCTTTTACTGTTTTAATATTCTTTTACAGTTAGTTACTTTCTGATGTTAATATTCGTCGGTGGTGCAGCTAGAAATCTCAATACTATAAACACCAACATAACACGATCATCAACAGAATCAACTACGACCATAGTCAAACAGTCGGGTAAGTCAAATTTTAAATGAAATCGAACGGTTTCTTATGATTTTTATGAGCAATAAATGGAAAATTTCTGATTGTTATCGATATAATAATTTTACATGTTAACATAATGACTTTCTTATTGTAAACGGTTGATACCAGATCAAAATGATTTACCTTGCTACTAGCAGATAAACTTTATCTAAATAAAAAAGTTTTTATCTTGACATTTCGATCTCATCTTGCTGATTTGGTTTTAATTGATTGGTAGAAAATGTCAACGTGTAATAGTTTTCAATTATAGATATATTCAAAGAGATTTTATTCGTTGCGAAACTTGTGCTATTTTTTAATAGTAGTCTTATCAGAATTACAACAACTTCAAGATCTGTGAAATAAAAATTTTAAATAAGAAAACATCAAACTTATTAGTTTTGGAAAATAAGTTATGTTCTTATCTTAAAAAAGGAAGGAAAACAAATCTTATCCGATCGGTTGAATAAAATGTTATTTAGAAAGATATCAGAAATCTAATGACAATCACATAAAGGAAATACGGAACATAAGTACTTCGTGAAAACACACACAATGAATAAGAATTTCGGTATTTATTATACGAGTCTGTACGTTCTATGTATACGTAAGTGATATAGTTTTAAGACGCAGTGAAAGAATTTGGTTTTTCATGAAGACTATGAAGAATTTCCTCGTAAATCCAAAGAATTAACTTGATTTATTTTCATATAAAAATTTGAAAAGTCATGTAAGAAAAGCACGAAATATTTCAAAAAATATTTTTGATTTGTATACAATATTTTCTCGATCTGTAACAAGAATTCTATTATAATATGCTATTATGTGTGAAGCATTTTAGACGTTAAAATTTTGAATTTACAAAAAATGATAACATCAAATTTCGATGACTTGTATCAATGGTCATTTAATACTCAAAATAAAAAACAACTGCATGACAGTATTACTTTCCATTATATTTCCCTTTCATGATTTAGCATAACTACGTGAGGAGATACAAGTATTAAACAAGAATCTACTTATTGGATCTTATATATGTATATATAGACTGAAGATTTGTTTAAGATTTTTGTGATTTAGTTTTTTTTTTTGAGTTTATTGAAAAAGTTCCATTTAGGATGGTTTAATACTGGTAGTATGCATAATTTACGAGGATCACACACAGCGAATTTATTAACAAATGGAAAAGTGTTAGTTACTGGTGGAGAAAATCAAGAAGGCAGAGTGATTTTGAAAAGTGCAGAATTGTATGATTCATCAACAGGAGTGTGGACGTCTATCAATGATATGAATGTTAACCGATCTATGCATTCAGCATCTATATTAAAAAATGGAAAAATTTTAGTTGCTGGTGGATTTTGCTGTGAATCTACTAGTGAATTGTATGATCCATCGACAGGAATGTGGACATACACTGGTCAGTTGGCTGTTCGACGAAGTTTTCATACAGCAACAGTTTTAAAAAATGGAAAAGTGCTGATTAGTGGTGGAAGTTTTGTTGGAACCCTTACTGAGCTCTATGATCCATTAAAAGGTACTTGGTCAAGCACTGGTCATCTGCATTATGAGCGAAATGGACATACAGCTTCCTTATTAAAAAATGGAAAAGTATTGGTAATTGGTGGAATCGGCGACGCTCAAAATAGTGCTGAACTGTACAATCCATCCAATGGACTTTGGACAGATACTGGTAGTATGCATCAAAAACGGATTTATCATACAGCAACTGTATTAAATAATGGAAAAGTGTTAGTGACGGGTGGATTCAATGACAGTTATCCTGATCGTACTGCTGAATTATATGATCCATCAAGAGAAAGTTGGACATTCACTGGCAGCATGCATTATGGACGAAGTTCTCATCAAGCAACTATTTTAACAAATGGAAAAGTATTAGTTACAGGTGGATTCGGATCTGTTGATACAAAAATATCTGAATTATACGATCCATCAACAGAAATTTGGACAATAAATGATAGTATGCATTATCAACGAAAAAGACATACAGCAACTATACTCAAAAATGGAAAAGTCTTAGTCACAGGAGGCTATTATCAACAAGCTCTAAATAAGGCAGAACTTTTTTATTTGAAAAAAAACTAATACAATCAAACATTCTTCATCTTGATAAACACTATTGACATTTTTCGAGTATTATTTTCAAAGCATAATTCTTTTTATCTAATAAAGAGAAATCAGTTCTAAACAAACCTGTTTCAATTAATGTTTTCGAAAGAAATTCATTTTTAATAACAAAAAAGTTTTTCTCGATATTTTTTATCGTTAATTTAATTTGGAGTAAAAAACACAATTAAAGAGCGCCGACCTCAGAGAGGAACAAAGATAAAAGATTAAAAATAGTTAGTATCAATAAGGACCTACTATTGACGCTATCATCGATTCATCAGTTCAGCTCAAAAGAACTGTTCGAACAGTGTCTTTGACCTGAATTAAACTTGGCGAGGTCTAATCTGGATGTATAATAAACCATGTATGACTATTATTATAGAGAATTGGAAGCTAAATCATTTGAGAAAAGGAAAAATATAGAAAGGGACATATATTGTGGAGTACTTTTTATTTGTGACGATAAGGGAAAATCTAATTTCCATCGTCAAACCTATAGGAACAAATTGTTATACTAAGTGCGTTGTCCACTAAGGATCCAAACATTCATTTAGCAAAAGCCATTCGGCGATAGATTCGAACTGTCTAGTCAATTAATACAATAGTTTTCCCGGAATTTTGACTGAATATAAAGTCGGAGTCAAAAGATTAAGTTAAATTTTATTTTTGAAATTTTTATGTGAAAAATTACTTGATAGTGACATCTATATAGTAATTTTGACAGATGTCAGAATGGATTATAGAAACTTTATTTTAAAAAAAACTTTGAAAAATTCATTTTTATTTCTATACTGTATTATATATTTATTAAATTCAATGTTTTTATATATGTTATAATATTCTATGTTTAATTAAGTAAATGAAAAGAAAAAGATTAATCATTTACCTCAACTCTCTTCTCTACTTGTGTAAAATATTTTCTCTTTCTCTTTCTTGGATATTTGCTTAGTCTTCCTTTTTCCTTGTGCGACTGAATAATTTATTGTATGCCTCACTTTTGTCTATCTGATATAGCAGCTTGGCTTTTTTTTTCTTTTCTTTTCTTCTTATGTTGTTGTAAGTGTGTAGATGTCAAAAAAAAATTATATTTCATAACTAAAGAGAATAAAAAAACATCAAACAGGTGTGGACGCGTAGATAAGGAGTAGAAATAGCTGCACATTCATATTAGTCTATTTAAAAAAAAAACAGTATGATTTTAAGTCAGATCATATTACGCGCATTAAAAAATGATTTGACACAAATCCCCATCAATTTGTTCCTTGAGGGTGAGGGTGTAAGGTAATATGCAAATTCATTGTATAGATTGAGATATTTTTCATCTGTTTTACTCTCCTCAACTTTTCGATTCTTTCTCTAGGTGTTACTCTTTTATAAACAATGATTCTTTCCGTCTATGTCTCTTTTGTCGCTATGGAAAGTTTCATCCCTAGTGAATTGTTCATTCTATATATGAAGTCGGCGGGTGAGGGTGTAAGGATACAGCATGGAATTTTCTCCTCGATCGCTAACACTAACTGAAAAATCTTACTTATTAAAGATTATGCATCTTCTTAGCATTCTGACCTGCACCAGCGAGTTACCGAGTTAGAGATAAAACTAACAGATATATATTTTGACTCTTGAATAACTAAGCAGAGTTTCATCACTGACTTTTTTCAAAAATCTTGATTGTACTGAAGTTAATAGATCGTCTTGAATAAAAGTTCCTAGAAGAAGAGAAGAATGTGTAAAACATTTTATTCATTATGGCCTTTTCCTAGAATCAGAAGTTTTTTTTTAAGGTATTGTCATTCAAACCTTCCTAAAGTAGACACTTTGAAATAGTTCCAAAAGTGCCCATTTTAGAGAGATTTTCCTGTATTATATGATGATTAAAATAACTCTACAAGAGTTTACGATTGATCTATCTATCTTAGTTTGAAACATGTTGTTGATCAGGGATATATCTCAACTCGATATCTGTTAAAAGCTAACTGAATGATAAAATTGACCGTTGAATATGAAAGAATCCTTTGGAACAATGAAACTATTTTGTGTTCTCGTATCAATAAAAAATTGTCGTCTGTCATTATACTACTATAAAGAAAAAGAATGACTTTCATATGAACAGAATACATAATAATATGCTGATATTCTCTTTTAGATCCAATATCTAAATTACAATATCATTAAACAAACTAATGAGAAAAAAGAAGACGGTGAAATCATTAGTAAAAAATACCACAAAGAAGAAGCTGGTCAAAACTAAACAGCAACGACTTCTTTCTATCAATAAGTGTGGGAAACAAAATCAACAAAAAAGCTTATGTACTCAACATCTTTCAAAGAATAAAAGTCGGCAACAGCCAATAAGAAGTACTAGAACTTCTCATAAATCGTTAACATATCCGTCAATAGAGAAATCTGCAACTAGCTTCAATGATCCGAGTAACTCAGACCCTCTTACAACACATCATACAGAATATGGTAAGCTTTTTATTCAAGAATTTCTATCTCGTTTTATCTAATATTTGTATTACTTTAGTTTTTCAATAGAGAAAACAAAGATAAATATTTCCAGAACTATCACAGAAGTTGATCAAATAAATGAAGTAGTACAAAATTTCCAAATTCACATGGAATAAAAAATTTCACATTAGAATATTACACGTATAGTAACTTCGAGCGTAGATTTCCAAGCTATTAATGCTAGTGAATTTTAGTAGAATTATGGTACAATAGACAATTGCCTGTCTTATTTGAATATCATTGTCTCGATAAATAAAACTAGAATGTTTAAAATTTTACAAATAATTCATTGTTTTCACTGGATATTAATTATAATAGAGATGAAAAGCTTCTATCCATGATATAGTAGAATGTTC
This sequence comes from Macrotrachela quadricornifera, assembly GCA_022393335.1. Taxonomy (NCBI): domain Eukaryota; kingdom Metazoa; phylum Rotifera; class Eurotatoria; order Philodinida; family Philodinidae; genus Macrotrachela; species Macrotrachela quadricornifera. The sequence continues at coordinate 724,583 of JAJEKB010020941.1, forward strand.
AGAACATTTTGTCCAAAGTTAAATATTATTGTTTGAAAATCTAAAATAAAATTTCTAATATTATTATCACATTGACAATTTTAGAAACAATGCCTGTGTTGTCTTCACCTCGCCATCATAATCAAAGACTCGAACAATTTATTGATGATCACAAAAATGATTCCGAATTAGATCTAAGATCAATGAACTTGACCAATCAAGATATGGAGATTATATCATATCATGTATTGACAAATAACAAGGTAAGTATTATCACCGTTGTCTTTATTGTTTTGAAAGATCGGAATTATTTTTATCTATTTGGCTTCTTATCAATTTCTTGATAATGTGCCGTGCTTTACTTTTTTTCTTTACGTAGTAGTAGACATATATATTACAGTAAAGAAACAAAGAATTAGAGAAAGTTGAATGTTTCATTATCAGCTGTTCATTTCGTTCCTAAAAGAGAATATAATGTGTGCTAATACGAATATTTATATTGTCGGAATTATTTGAAAAAACACAGCAAAGCTAATACTACTATAACTACCGATTGCTAGAAGTATTATTTTAGAATAAAGTTAGATCAAGTTTTCGTTTAATCATAATACCTTTAACATCTTAAATAAATAAAAAGAACTTGAAAAGGTTTTATTAATCGTATCGTACCAAAAAAGTGACAGAAATATTAACAGTATCTCACGTTATACACGATCACTGTTTCGACTGCAAAAATATCTTAATTCTATATGATTATGAAAAACAACTTTTCTTTTTTTTTGTAACTGATCGTCACTTGAAAAAACAAAAGTACTTTCAGTTTTTCTAGAGATGTTGTGTCTTCGTTCTTAATCATCGCTATAGTTCGAGTTTAGATATTACTAATGCATAATCATATCGATTATTTAATCTCAAAATCGAAATATCTCTCAACAGTCAATATCAAACAGTATATTCTCATTGAATTCTTTTTCATATGTTATATTTATCCTATCATTCTTTCTGTTAATCGATATACCTCAATCAATCAATCAACTACATTATAATGAAGACAGAATATTATGCTACCCTATATGATTATTTTCACAATGAGATTTCTTTTTTATACTCATGAATTTATTTTTTTCGTTTACTGAAACCTCGACTGTGGAAGACAGAAGTATTATTTTTTGCATGTTCCAATGTGAGAAGAATCGACCTAGCAACTTTATACGAACGTAGTTTAGAGGTGTACATTACACTAATTCAACAGGAATGAGTTTTTTTATTTTCGACTCTAAACCAAAGCCACAAACTATTTTTTTTTCCATAACATTCACATAAGACTTCATGTAGCCAAGTATACAGACTTAGACACAAATAATCGAACAAATTTTATTTTTCTCCAATCATCTATCTACTGCTAAGAAGATCAAAGGTGACAGCCTTCAAGCACCTCTATAATATAGGGCTTCAGACTTCCTAAGGAGAATTTTTTCTGATCTTTGATCTTGGCATAAACCCACAAAGGCACACACAAACTATTTTGTTTTCATATGACTCTCACTACAGTCGACGAAGCAATGCTGTGTTACTACATTCGATGTAGTTTTCTTCTGAAAGATAAAAAGATAGAAACTATGGTTTCATCAATATGTTTCATTTAATTTAGACAGTTATTACACTCAATCTCGCTCATAATAAAATAGGAGCTCAAGGAATGAAGTATCTGTGTAATGCATTACAGTTAAATAAGGTAAGAATAGTATTATTTCGGTTATTTCATATTGATATATCTTATATGATCTAGATACTTACCACATTGAATCTTGGATACAATAAAATTTCTACTCAAGGAATAAAGCATCTGAGTAACATGTTACCATCGAATGCTGTAAAAAACAATATTTTTTGGAATATTTCATGCTGATATTTCTCATTTGATGTAGACACTTATGACACTCAATCTATGCTCTAATAAGATCGGAGCTCAAGCATTAAAACATTTGACTGATGCATTACAAGTGAATAAAGTGAGACAACCATTTGTTAACTTGTTTCATGCTAAACTTCTTTATCTCTAAAGACAGTTACTTCACTTGACCTTTCCGAAAATGAAATTGGCATTGAAGGATCCCAATATATCCGTGATTTATTACGATCAAATACCGTGAGAAAATAATTCTTTTGACTTGTTACATATTCTATTTGATTATACAATGTAGACACTGACTATACTCAATCTCGATATCAATCAAATTAAAGATGAAGGAGTTCAATATTTGAGTGATGCACTACAAACAAATAAGGTAAGGAAAGTATCTTATTGATTTATTTCATCTTGATAGTTTTTTTCTTCAATGTAGACACTCACTACGCTCATCCTCTCTCGAAATGACATTGGGGTTCAAGGTATACAAATTCTGAGTATTGCATTACAATCGAATACAGTAAGATAATCAATACTTTCATATTTATTGTTCCTTTGTCGTTTCAGACCATCATTAAACTTGATCTGTTTGGTAATAAAATTGGTAAAGAAGGATCACAATACTTGAGTAATGTATTAAAATTAAATAAAGTAAATAGATATTCTTTTGATCTTTCTCAAACTGTTATTTCTTCTTTGATTTAGACACTTACTACACTCAGTCTCTCTCGAAATCAAATCGGAGATGAGGGTGTACACCATTTGTGCGATGCATTACAATTGAATAAGGTGAGAAAAGTATTCTTTTTAACTTACTTCAAATAAATATTTTCATTCACATATTCAGACACTTATTATACTTAATCTCTCTGAAAACGGAATTGGAAATGATGGAGCACAATATGTGGGTGATGTTTTACGATCAAATGAAGTAAGAAAAGTATTCTGTTAATCTATTCTTACACTAATATTTATTTTTTGGTATAGACACTTACTGTACTTAATCTCTCTTGGAATGAAATCGGAAATGAAGGAGCATATTATCTAAGTGAAGCACTACGATTAAATAAGGTGAGAAAAGTACTAAATTCATCTACTTGTACTGATATTTATTCATTGATACAGACATTAACTTCACTCAATCTTTTTCTAAATCAAATCGGTGACGTAGGAGCAAAATATTTGAGTAATGCATTACAATCGAATATGGTAAAAAAAAAGTACCTTATTAATTTGCCGCGAACTGATGTTTTGCTGTATTTTCAGACACTTACGAAACTGAACCTGGGAAGTAACAGAAAGATCGAAACTCAAGGAGTACAATATTTGACAGAACTAATGAGCAAAAATAAGAATATTAATGTAAATTTGTGGTATGGTACAGTCAACATGTGATGAATTGTGATCATTAACATTATCTAAGCAAAAAAACAGTCTTTTCTTTTCATTATATCAAGAAATGTAATCATTTTTAATAAAAAAAACTTCGTAAAGTCTGAACTAATTGATGAAAGTTAATCCATGAAATTTTCGAGCTGAAACATATAAAAAGTAACGATTAATTTATTTATTCGTAACGAGGAAATCTCTCGAGGTATCCAACGACGATTTCTTTCATTCACACGTTGCTTGATAAAGAGCATCGAGATAGGAAAAACATCAAAAGGATTTAGACTGACAGCTCTTCCTTGAAAACTTATTTCGTTGCTTCATTCTTGACTTTCAAGATTTTTGTTTCATCATTCAAAACAAGAACTTTGGAGCCTCAAGAAATCTAATTGTTGTTTGAGAACTTTGAAATTAAGGAAACTCAATGCTGTGTGAGTTATTTCGTAATTCATTCGAGAATGGACATCTTGTACGATCTGTCACGTCGATATCTCTCACATCAGAAAAATACTTTCCTGATCAAATATCTTTTACAAACAGAATGACAGAAAAAAAAACTATATACAAACTGTTTATCGTGATTATACTGTTCACAGAAGTTAAAGAAAACGAATGAAAGCAAGCTTGCAATAAAGACAAAATCTCAATGTTTGTAATAGCTGTCATAGAAATAGAAGAAATGTATAACTTTTGAACAAAAACTACATTGTACGAATCGTGCATTGGTACAATTTAGTTAACAACAACGAATTTCAGAAAGCGAATAACAGATTTTCTTAACATTTTGAAAGGAATCAGGGTTTGTTTTCAAATATCCCAACTGATACCACACATGAAGATTTATTGGATCAAGTCGCTTTAAATATTTCATTTTCTTATATAACATTTCGGTCCTCTGTCTCATCCTAGTAATCACTTAATAGCAGACATTTTTTGTTACCAACCAAAGGTACAAGTACATGATCACTCCAATATTGTGCAAGACTGGTTGTTAACTTTCCTGATTTGCTACCTAAAACATTGAGAAAATCATTTTTTACATTTATTTTTTGATTCTTCTTCTTTCGTGGCGCCACACCCTTTGCGTTCTACTCTTCGTCAATCACAAAACAATGATAGAAGAATGTTTAAAGCCAAAAGGAAAAGGAATAAACATGAAGACATAGTTAACAGATGACTTACAGGTAATTATTAGATTATCCACATGAAATAGGCTTTGTCTGATAGTTTCACTCATATCTCTATTCGGTTGTTTAAGGTATACAAACAATTTACCGACCAAAGTACTATGCAATGACACAATCGGCTGCACCGTATATTTGTGAGTTGTATTGTGTAGTGATCGAACTTTAGCAAGTGTCAGCTTTTCACCTTTGAACGAAAGTATTCGATTGGAGTGCATTTACAGTTCCAAACCAGATTGATCCCTATTTAATACGCAATGAGAATCGTAAATCCGGAAGCATCTTTTGTACGTCAGAGACAAAATCATCAGTTGATTTATTGATCTCGTCCACGCTTGAGCGTGAGGTTGAGGGTGTTTAAACAGATGAATTCAGTGTTCACTGAAACACAAAGAAAAAAGTGAAAAAAGATGCTTTTCCTCTTCTTCGCTACAGCTCTACACATTTTGTTCTATCATGTCATACAACATGAAGAGTAGAAACTGTGTAGGAGATTGCAAGAGAGAAGGCTACAAATAGAAAGTCTCGAACTATACTGTTAGTATAATCTTACTTTCCACAAAAACTTTCATCATTTATTTCACGTGCCTTAGCAACTCCCATCTTTTCAAATCTATGTCGTGTATAAGCAGTAATTGTTCACGCGCTTTCTCAAGTGATTCATAAACGAACGAATCAATTTCTTCAAGTTTTTTGTTTCTTTGTATCTCGATTTTCAATATATTTTCGAAATCATCGGATCTAGCTTGTATTCTTGACTTTTTTTGAAACGATTCCGCAGATACGACCAAGAATGTTTTGTTTTACCAGTGTTAAAATTGGTTTTATCGTAAAAATCAGCGACTTTCTTCATATACTGGAGCAAAATTTCGTGTAGTAAATTGTTTTCTTCATCATCCTTTTTATCATCTCATTCAACTCCTGCTTCTCCACCAAAACTACTAGTAAAATCTAATGTTTATTCTTTTTCAAAACTATACTGGATACAATTGAAGATCGATTCAATATCTTCAAAAATGTTTCGTGTGCTGTACACGCATGAATTAAATCAATGGATGGGAGTAATTCGGTAATATAATTGGAGACAAGTCGCAAGACATTGTAAAGATTTATTATTTTTCTTGACTGTCAGTTCCGTGTAAAACAAGAATAAGCAATAATAGTCTTAAAATTAGTCGTACCTCTCTTAATCTGTTTGCTGTTAATTTGATCCTTGCAAACACTGATTTGTTTGTGTAAGACAATATCAAAAGATAATTGTATCCGATCTATACACATATTTTATTGTAAAAAATCAACAACTATATATAGGTTTTGAATACCGTACTGTAGAAAAGGATCTAGAAGAGAACATGACATAATGGATGAATACATATGACATTAGGAAATGATAGAAGAATATCTGGCGTTATGGAAGAATGTTTATGATGTCATAGAAAATTAGAATGGTATGGGTAATAGAAAAGTGCATATCACATGATGGAAGAATGCATGACGTAATGGAAGCAGAAGAACCATAACATATAGTGGAATGTGTAAAAGTGATGGATTATATCAACTGATTTAGAATACTCCTTGATACCATACATCATAATCAATGTAATTACTCTAAAGATTTGTTGTTTATTTGTAAAAAAAATCAGTTAAATAGTACCATGTACTCCCTATCACGAAATTTTAATAACCATTTAACAAAGGATAAAAATGACAACAAAGCACAGAGGATTATATAAAACTGCAGAACGACAGCACTATAGTCAAGCACAGGAGTATACTTTTTTATGGCAAGCAAAAATCCTGTAAATCTAAATTAAAACAACAAAATAATTTAAAATTTTCAGATCAATCAGCAATGCATGGGGCCTCGTAGTGCTGAAAATTTCACGTATATACGGTCTTTTTTGACTAAATTGTTAGATTTTCAATTTTCAGCCATTTTGGCTGGAGGAAACAAAATTGATCGTAACTTTTCAAGGAAGACCTGTCAGCTCAAATTCTTTTGATCTTTTTTCTATCTTGATGCCCTTTATCAAACAACGTGTGACTGAAGGAAATCGGCATTGGCCACCTCGGGCGGTTCCCTCGTAAGCATAACCACTATTGAAAACTCTAAGTATACTGACAAACTCTATCAACTCAAATCAGATAGACAAAGGATGACTAACATACACAGAATATTGAAATTCCTAAATTCACTAACTAAGACAATCTTAACCCTTGCAGTACCGGCCTATTTTAAGCACTATATTGACAATATATATTTTCATAAAAGATTTTTTTGTACTTTGGGACATTCTCCCGATGAAAATATGCTTTTTTCGTATTCGACCCAATGGAAAAATTATTAGAAGGACATTTTTTATTTGCAACAAGTGTTACAAAAAATACGTTTAACTGAATGCTCATTACAAACGAATGCAGAACAACCATTACATTGAGTTGATGTTTTTCTGTCCATAGAAAGTTCACAAAAAGAACATCTTTTTCGTTTTGCTTGAGTAGAATTGTGGCTTATGATTGATATATTTCTCTTCATTACAGAAAAACCGACGACAGCTAATGCATTTTGAATATCTGCATTGAGAAATTTTGAATTTTTTGAACGAAAATCGAACTGATGCGATACTAAAGCCAATCCTAATTCTTCGAGGAATAATCGACGTTTATGTTTTATATTTTGATTTCATTGAGGATTCTTTGTTTTCCCGATGATCATTGCATTTATAGCAGCGATATCTATCATTCCATAAAAGATACAAAGTGGCCATCGCTTTGTAGTTTTTTTCACCTATACAAAATAAAATGTGGAAGCATAAAAAAAAATTCTTTTTACCGTATATCTGTGACATAATTGGTCGACTGTGTCAACAGCTCCTTTGGTTTTGTTGTAATCTAAAATAACAATTGGTTTACCAGTTTGTTTGTCCACTTGACTATTATGAGGTTTTGATGTAAGTAGTAAAACGGCTTTGTTGTACTTGAGCACAAATGAAACTAAAGTTAAACCATCCTGTAAACCAAACAGCGAAGAACCAACTTCGCGATTTTTATTTGACAAGAATTCCATAGGTATTTCGGATTTATTTTTTCGCAACATTCCTATAAGAGACAAATTCTTTGCTTGAAGTTCTTTGGCTAATGGAACACTTGTAAAAAAACTGTTCATTGTAGCATTTCTGCTTAAACCATAAAGTGGTTTGAGCAATTCTAAAACTACTTTGGCGCCTATCTGGGTTTGTCTTTTTTCCATTGGTTGCCGTCCAAGATAAGGAGATGCATTGAATACGTAATGTGAATCTACATCAACACATAGCCAAAGTTTTAATCCATATTTATCAGGTTTCTTGAGCATATACTGTCGAAAAGGACATTTTCCACGAAATCCTAATAATTGTTCATCAATAGTGACATTGCGTGCTGGTATATAAGACTTTTGTGAATTATCTTGAAAATAAGACCAAACTTCGCGAATTGCAGCAAATTTGTCTTTTTTTTTCTTTCTTCTCGTGTGTTTTTGTCGTCGAATCGTAAGCGAGCAATAATCTTTTGAAAACGACTTCTTGACATAGTAGCTTTGAAGATAGGAGATTCTAATGAACTTCTTCTCCATAAACATTTTACATCTGTCTTCGATTTTCCTAATAAACCGGCAAGTAGTAAAAGTTCAATAAAACCTTTTAATTCAATCATAGTTATTTCTTTTGATTTTTCAGTAGAAGTAGCATTTCGACTATATTCGAAGTTTGAATAAAGCAAAATTTTTTCAAGCATTTTTACTGGTATAAAGGAAAGAAATGTATCTTCAATGGATGAAATATTTGCGGTAACTTCGGTCTGTCCAGCTTGTGCAATATTATCATTTGAACAGTTTGTTTTCATTGAATAATTGGGAATCGACAACCAAGTCATGCCAGATTTGGAATTATATGAACTTTGTCAGGTCGAATTATCATTTAATTTAAGATTTTCCAAATCAATTTCTTTATCATCATCCGATGTTTGACTTTCATGATCTTCTATTTCTGAATCACTGTTTTGATCGTCAAAATAATCGGAATCGTTTTCTTCAGTGGAACTGTCCATAATCGGAATTACAATACTACACACAGTTGGATTCAGATTATTTGAGGAAAAATTTCAATCTAGAAAAGTAAGATAAATCATATATTTGCTGCACAACGATATAAATCATTTTTCATGATCATTGGATAGTTCTAAACCATTCAAAAAATATTTTTAAAGAATCGAAAATATACAACCACCGACATAAGTAAATGAATCATTGTAGTATCTATTAAAACTTTTGTTTTTTTTTCTTTCTCTCATATATTTGATAGATACTTAAGATACAGTCTTGTATCAAGAGGTTGGATTGGTATGGTAGAAATATATCCCCTTTTATGTGAAACGACAAAAATATAGTCTTAAGGGACACTATTACCTCCAAAAAGCTGAGAAAAAACGATACTTTTAGCATATTTGAATGTTTTTTACGTGTGGGTCAAAAATGACCCAGGCTGGTACTGCAAGGGTTAAGAATACCAACCTCATCTCAGATTTCTTGTTTGACTTCTATACATTTATAATGCTAATTTTGTGCGCAAATGCATTAGATTAAATTACTATTTATATATTATCTTCAAATTCTACCTGATGACATCCTGGTAAGATAGAAACAACTGTTGTCATGGAATGTCACTACTCCTACTCATCCTCATCCTACCCAAGATTGTCGTATGATTGCTTGAATCAAATTTCATTTGAAAACTCAACATCTGACAAAATTATTTGCTAGACTGAAACGCATTGCAGTAGCTTTAATTCATATTTCTTGTCTCTATGTAAAATTTATTGATTCTCGACACACTCACACTAAAAAAGAGTTAGAAGCAGTAAATCAATGAAAAAAATCATGATAGCAGTTCAAATATTAACAAGTCTGTAAGAAAATTTTTAAATTATCAGTTCCTTCATTGACGACAGCAAAATCCAGCTTTCCATCATTGTTCAAATCACCAGCGGCAACTGAGAATGGAAGAGATCCATAGCCGATCGAAAAAATCTTTACATCTGCAAAGGAACCATTCCCATAGCCAATCAACACTCCGATGCTACTTGTACCATAATTAACGACAATAATATCTAACAAAGTGTCGTTGTTGAAATTATCAACGGCAACAGTGATTGGTTCAGATTTGAAACCAGTCGTAAACTTTTTTTGGCTTGAAAAAGAACCATTGCCCCATCCAAGAAATATACCAACAGTGTCATCGTCATAATTCGCGACAACGATATCAAGTATGGTATCGTTGTTGAAATCACCAACAGCTATAGACCATGGAGGAGAATCAGTTGGATATGTCATTTGATTCCCGAAAGAACCATTGCCATATCTCAGAAAAACACCAATGTTGTTAGTACCTGAATTCGCCACTGCGATATCTATGTAACCATCATTATTAAAGTCTCCATTGGCGAACGATCTAGGTCGAGATTCATAGCCAGTTATGAGTCTCGTATGTTTTAGAAATCCTTCATTGGGATGTCCGAGATATACACTAACACCCACCGCATTTGCATTAGTGACAACGATATCCAGTCGGGTATCATTATTAAAATCAGCAACAACTACATACCTGGGACTTAAGCCACTTGGATAGATCATTTGATCTACAAATGAGCCATCGCCATATCCGAGAAGGACACTTATAGTGTTATCATTCCAATTAGCAACGACGATATCCAGATTGGTGTCGTTGTTAAAATCACCAACAGTTACAGATATTGGGCCAACGCCAGTTGAGTATGCTGTTTGATTTGCAAAAGAGCCCTTTCCATATCCGAGAAGGATACTTACAGTGTTGTCACCAAAATTAGCGATGACGATATCCAGATTGGTGTCGTTGTTAAAATCACCAGCAGCTACAGAGAATGGATTAGTGCCAGTTGAATATGTTGTTTGATTTGCAAAAGTGCCATTGCCATATCCGAGAAGAACACTTACAGTGTTATCACCCCGATTAGCAACGACAGTATCTAGATTGGCATCTTTGTTAAAATCACCAACAGCTACAGATAGTGGGCCAGTGCCAGTTGAATATGTTGTTTGATTTGCAAACGAGCCATTTCCATATCCGAGAAGGATACTTATATTGTTACCGCCAAAATTAGCGATGACGATATCAAGATTTGTGTCGTTGTTAATATCACCAACAGTTACAGAGATTGGATTAGTGCCAGTTGAATATGTCGTTTGATTTGCAAACGAGCCATTTCCATATCCAAGAAGGACACGTATAATGTTATCATCCCGATTAGCAACGACGATATCCAAATTGGTGTCGTTGTTAAAGTCGCCAACAGTTACAGAGATTGGATTAGTGCCAGTTGAATATGTTTTTTGATTTGCAAATGAGCCATTGCCATATCCGAGAAGAACACTTATAGTGTTGTCACCGGAATTAGCAACGACGATATCCAGATAGGTGTCCTTGTTAAAATCACCAATAGCTGCAGAGAATGGGTTATCGTGTGTTGAATATGCCATTTGAGGATCAAAAGACCCGAGATCATATGTGACAAGTACATCTACATGATTGGTACTATCATATGCGACAACAATTTCTGAACGTCCATCTTTGTTGAAACTACCAACACCTACCACCAGTGGAGCGAAACCGAACTGTACACCATAACTTGTTTGATTTTCAAATGTTCCGTTCGCATTTCCCAGAAATGTAACAAGATTTTTAGAAGCATAATTGGCCACTGCTATATCCGCTTGACCATCTTTATTGAAATCATGGATAGTGATTGAGTATGGATGAGAATTGAAGCCAGTTGAGAGCACCATTGGGTTTCCAAAAGTGCCATTTCCATGTCCAAGAAGAATACCTATGTTATTAGTACCATAATTGACAACGACGATATCTAATACATTATCATTATTCAAATCAGAAACGGCAAAACTTTGCAAACGAGAACCATCGGCAGATGTAAATGTAATTTTGTCTTTCAGGGCTCCTCTGTCGTATCGAAGTAGTATACTCACTGTGGCGTCTAAAAAATTCACGACGATGACATCCTGCCGGGTGTCATTGTTAAAATCACCAACAGCTACAGAGGTTGGATTAGTGCCAGTTGAGTATGTTGTTTGGTTTGCAAAAGCGCCATTTCCATATCCGAGAAGGACGCTTGCATTGTTACCACCAAAATTAGCGATGACGATATCCAGATGAATGTCGTTGTTAAAATCACCAGTAGATACATACCATGGTCTAGAGCCAGTTGAATATTTCGTTTGATTTGCAAACAAGCCATTTCCGTATCCGAGAAGGACGCTCACAGTGTTATCATTAACATTAGCAACGACGATATCCAGATAGGTGTCGTTGTTAAAATCATCAACAGCTACAGACACTGGATCAGAGCCAGTTAAATATGTCATATTACTCATAAAAGATCCATTTCCATATCCTAGAAGGACACTTACAGTGTTATCATCCCGATTAGCAACGACGATATCCAGATCGGTGTCGTTGTTAAAATTACCAACAGCTACAGACACTGGGGCAGAGCCAGTTAAATATGTCATATTACTCATAAAAGACCCATTTCCATATCCTAGAAGAACACTTACAGTGTTATCATCCCGATTAGTAACGACGATATCCAGATCGGTGTCGTTGTTAAAGTCACCAACAGCTACGGAGATTGGATTAGTGCCAGTTGAATATGTAGTTTGGTTTGCAAACGAGCCATTTCCATATCCGAGAAGGATACTTACAGTGTTGTCATCAGCATTAGCGATGACGATATCCAGATGAATGTCGTTGTTAAAATCACCAGCAGCTACATACCATGGTCTAGAGCCAGTTGAATATTTCGTTTGATTTCCAAAAGAGCCATTGCCATATCCGAGACGAACACTTACAGTATTTTCACGTCGATTAGTAACGATGGCATCCAGATGGTTGTCATGATTAAAATCACCAACAACTACAGAGTATGGTTCATTGCCAGTTGAATATGTCGTCTGAATGGGAAAAAACTCGTCATAACCAAACATGATACTTATAGTGTTGGTATCATTGCTTACAAAGGCAATGTCTGAACGATTATCTCTGTTTAAATCACCTATGGCAATAGAGATTGATGAAGAAGATCCAGTTGAATACATTTCTGGGCTTGCAAAAGTGCCGTTACCATATCCGGCAAGTAGAGCTATACTATCATTACCATTATTGGTGACGACTAAATCCATTCGATTGTCGTTGTTGAAGTCGCTAATACCGATAGAATATGGAGAAGCAATGCCAAGTGAATAAGTCATTTGGCTCATAAAAGTTCCATCATCTTGACCTAGAAATACACCCACACTATTATTTCCATAGTTGGTGACAGCAATATCTTGCATGTTGTCGTCGTTTAAATGACCAACAACAAGTGAGTATGGATGAGAATGCGGACCAGTTGAAAACGTTATTTGACTGGCGAAAGTACTGTTACTAGTTGCAAGTAGTATACCAACATTGTTTGTACCATAATTGGCGATAGCAAGATCCATTTGTTTGTCGTTATTAAAATCACCACTGACAACCGCAAACGGAAAAGAATCATAACCTGTAGAGTACGTGCTTGGTTTTGAAAATTCTCCATTTCCATATCCATAAAATATGCTTATACTGTGTGTGCCGTAATTAGCAGTGACAATATCCAGTGCTGCATCATTGTTGAGATCTGCTATATGGATCCAAATGGGACGAGATGATGTAACTGAAAGTACCGTTTGGTTCATAAAAGACTCATTTTGGAATCTAAGAAGCACAGTAATGCTGTTTGTAGCGAAATTTGCGACGGCGATGTCCGTTCGATGATCGTTGTCAAAATCACCAACAGCAATCATGCACGGAGCAGATCCAGAACCGGTCAAATGGTTAACTGGCCTTGCCACAGTGCCGTCGCCATGTCCAAAATATAGAGCTATATGATCAGCATCATAATTAGCAACAGCAATATCTAGCCAAGTATCATGGTTAAAGTCACCCATGGCAACAGATCGTGGACCATACTTATATTCAATTGGATTTTGAGTAGTTGCTTTAAAATTAAGTTCACATTTTGGCACTAAATAATACAACAACAAAGAAATAAAGACTCATCAGCTACTATGGTTGAACTATCTTCGATGAATTGTATCAATCCAGATGAGAACCAATATTTTTCAAGAGAACCTCAATGGCTCTCACAAGCCTTATCACTCAAACTACTTCTTGTGTGCTCGCACTCATTTCTTTGCCAATTCGTTGACAAAGCATATGGTAATTCTCAATTAACAGAAATTATAACTAATATGATATACGAAAGAATCATAAACTGATGCTAACTGTATGGTCACAACTATTATCATCTCTATCTCACAGGTTCTTCCATAACATGGTATTGGATATAAATAAATCGCAATGACAAAAATTCTAAAGCGTTTCGAAATCAAAAGAATCCTAATGACATTCTGTTCTAACCATCCTCTACCCATGCAAAAAAAGTCACAAAAAAAGTGATTATAATCGATTTTTTGAGGAAAAATCACGTAAAATTCATTAAATACGCTAGTTTTTGATTGAATTTGAGCCCTCCTTCCCCCCCCCCCCCCCCCCCCCCCCCAGAAATGATTTTCCACTTAAAAGGGTGCTTTTGAGTTGAAATAGTCAGGGATGAGTAGTCTTGATGAAATATGCGCCTGGTAAAAATTTCAGCTCCGTTGGTCGTACTATACCAGATTTCCAGCTGATTCGTCGGTTATTTTTGGCCTTCAGGATAATCAACATCACTTCATCATAGTACAAGATACAGGCCTCGAGCTGATCTCAAATTAAAGCCAATGTCAGTACGCAACTTTTCATTAGACAGAATTTTTAAATTGTGTACTAGTGATTTTTATACATGTTTTCGTAGATATGCGTTAAAATAAGCATAAAAAACAGTGATCTGATGACAGTCAATTCCACTTTCCTCAGTCCAAGATTCGATTTTAAAAAAACATGATCGATGAAAAGTTTCCTCTCGTTGATACCTTTAAAACAAAAAAAAAACTATTGGTTATAGCTCGAGAAATGGAGGAGTGATTTCAATTTATCGATTTGAAAACTATGTTTTGAGAAAAACGCTAATGAAGTTTTAGAGATGGATTTTTGGAATAAAGTTCAAAAAACAGCATGTTAACATGGGATATTTATAATATACTTCAATGGACTTTTTTTAAAGCATGTAACAAACGAATAAGCTAACGTCATCTGTCATACTTACTTAGGGCGGTCCAAAACCTGTAGCAGTGGCACTTTTTTTGCTTATAGAAAGCTCGAAAAAATTTTCTTTTTTTATAAAAAGATAGAGCGTCTTCTGTTCTATATTTCTATGTTATGAAGATCAGTCTTCATCTAATATCATAGTAATAGAATTTTGATAAAAATTATTTTTGTTGACATCTAGTTGATCATTTTAGATCGTAATGGATGAAGCATTTTCTATTCCATTTATCATCGTTTAACAAATTATATTAAAGACTCAAAACATATCTCAATATGCAGCGTGAAAAGCTCTACAATTTATAAAGAATAACGTATTTTTTAGTTGCACTCTTTTGTTTTCAAAATAAACAAAACTTCAAGCAACCAAATTTCAACGTTGGAAAAACAAGATCTTTCTTTGATAAAAGTCGTATTCGTTTTTCCCCATATCATCTTCTTATTAATTGATATGTTGATTAGAAAGACAAAACATACTACAAGGTGCAGCATTAAAAGCTCGACAATTTACAAAGAACAACTATAAAAAGATGACACGGGTAAAAATGAATATAGCTCTCAGGAAAAGAAAAGTTCTGTTTCCGCAACGTCGAAATTTGGTCGACTACAATATCCTCATTTTAAAGACGAAATAAGGCAACTATAAAATAAGTAGTTCTTCATAAATCGTAGAGCTTTTCACGCTACATCTTGCGGTATATTTTCCCCATGTGTTCACCTGCGGTCACAATGCGATCGCAGTTTACGCTGTAGTTTGACCACAGTTGAACATATGGGAATAATCGACTCAAACTAATTAACAGGAGATAACAAATTAAAATCGATTAAAATTTGATTTTCTTCCCATTTTTTTACATGGGTAATTGCGTCATGAATACTTTGCATCGATAATTAACAATAAAGTCAGGAATGGACAAGTTTTCCACTTGTACCTGGGAATATACAATGGATAGTTCAACAAATTCTTATTAATAGTATTTGTCGCATGAATTGAGCGATTATTCATTTTTGATGTTGCCTATCTGGATCTGTGATTCTTTATTGTCTAATCATACTTTATTATTATAATATGACCTCTATAGCTATGTAATGGTTTCTACTTTTCTAAATAACGAGATCACTCTAACATTTTCGTTTTTCATCCTAGGATTCATTTGTTGCTAGATGAAAGTTCTACGAAAGAAGATATATCTTCTTCTTCATATGATCAAGTCCAATTGATTAACACTGATACATTAATGATATTCTGACAATTATGGGAAATATACGAAAATAGAATATCAAGCCGAAATATCATCATGTAACTTTTTAGTACACGGTAAATCACTAAGAAGTATGAATATGATAGTTATAACTTAAAAACTCCATTAACGAAGAAAATGAATTAATTAATATCGTGAGAAGTATCATATTTACTGTGACTTAGACTTCCAATTACCAAAGTAACAGTAAGTGTTTTTATGATTGAAAAATCTCCTATATGATAGTAATAAATGCTTAGCATAATCATCGTTTATTTATTGTTGTGTCATAATTTTTATCACTTATCACTGTTTAGATAAGTATTTGATGGTATCGATTACTACGTAATAGTGAGTAATAAGTAGCACTTACCAGTAATTAATAAGTATTTTGTATTTCATCACAAGGTTAAGGAGACATTACCGCTCCCAATAAATTATCTTATCAGGTAACGAAAAATATGCCAATTTGATTTTCTGCTCCAGGAAAGCTTATTTTTCAAAAATAACCATGTGTTTGGAATTTGATCACATGATTTCTGGATTGAGGAATCGGAGTCTATTTATGGTTTCTCGAAATTATGAGCATCGTTATTTTCAAGAAACACTCTTTTCAAAGTTAAATTCTCAAGACTACACATTTCAGGCAGTCATTAATAAAGGAGAAGGATGAATAAGAAAACAAAGTGAATCATTCTCGGGATTTTCAAAACGAGTATATATTTCAATGCAAAATGAGAGGATGAATCATTCAAATGCCATATTGAAACCATTTAAGAAGCAATTCGATGGCTTTTGACTAAGATGACTATCGTATACGTTTACTGTAGCCAGATGGCCGTACGTGAATAATAACTTTGTCAAAACATCTGTTCACCTGCCTATAAATAATCTCATTTGAAAGAATAGCAAATTCTGCATAAATCTTCATATGAACCTTTTAAAACTAGTAAACATATCTGAATCTATGATGAAATACTACTGTTTCTACTAAAGTTTTAGGTATGCTACAAAGATTCACACTTCTCAATAGCTTCCGAAAGGATTTTACGATGGATCTTCCTTTCAAAGATTGGATGGAATCTCTGACGAACCACATGTTGGTACAATTTTCGTGTGGATACCGTCAATATACAGATGATAAATCTCTACTTATTCATTTGGATCAATACCAAAGAATCGCATAATTAGTTCTTATTTTAGAGAGTGTATATAGCATGTATCCCACTGATATGATAGCACATATGGGCAAAACTATTTATTAGCAACATGACGAAGTACGAGTATATAAAAGAGAAACTACTCTTATAACTGAATAAGGAGTATGAAAAGAATTAAAAAATGTACAAATCCTTCCTCAGAACGTTGAGATAATGATAAGACAGACATTTTTGTTTTGAAACTTGATGGAATTCTCAGGAGGCCCGTTTTTATGAGAAAAATTTTTGAAGTCGGATCTTTCTAAAAAATTTGCCATAGATGTGACCTGGACCTTAGAATCCACTCAAAAAAATCTAGATTTTTTCTTCATATGATCCGACTAATATTGATTAATTACTGATTATTTTATTCACTAATTCATTTTAATTAAGTAATAGCTGAAAGTGCTAACATTCTTACACATATCTATGCTAAAGATTTTGCCGATATAGTCTCACGTGAGAGGAAAGTTCATTATAAAGACACTTCGACAGCAATTGAAAAACTTGAATCTTCAACATATACATAAAAAATATCGATAGAAACACTGTTAGTTCAATAGAGATTCAGTTTATGCTTTTCATTTCTGGATGATTTACATAAGAATTTATATAGGATTCGGTGTTATTTCAAATAAGACTATTTATAGATCGTCGAAGAGATGTTTCGATAAAAGTTATTATTAGATACACCGATTTGAGTGCAGTAAATATATCGGATATTAATCTAAGTTAGCGACCATCGATTGGCTTCACAAATAGTTTGAATGAGACATCAGATGATCCGCTGTCTCATTCTACATCGAAATTTATACTTGTTTTGAAAATGCCGAAGTAAACATATTTATTTTATTCTTTCTCTCTTTTGAATTCCTCGAGATCCTGAAGGTCTTTGATCAAAGTTTATAAAAACTTGTTATTTTCATAAAACAAGCTCTCTTGGAGAAAAAACTGAAACTGGCCAATGTTCCCTTATCGATAAGTACTACTTATCACTTACTGATAACCATCGTAATGTGAGTACAATGTTTTTAGATACTTTTTGTTTGAGCTTATAGAGAAGAAAAGAAACTTCAAAACGATTAATCCCATTGTCCATATCTCCATGAAAGAATATTTCAACAAGCTGACTTTTTACAAACTCATTTTACGCATCATTACCTGTTGTGTAAAAATAGAAGATTTTTAGCTAACCTTTCTACATCATAAGAAAATAAGAACGATGTAGAGAATGAAAATGATGATAATAATAATTCGAAGAAAAATCTATAAATCACAAATCCTATTTTACCTAGAAGAAAAAATCATCGATCCATTAATACAACTTTTTTCATGACAGATTTGTTTGAAATGTGAAAAAACATTTTTAATATTCTAAAAAGGATTCAGATTAATTTTCAAAGAAAATTTGAGTTAGATATATTTTATCATAGATTGAAAAACTAGAACGCAGATTTGGATTTATAAGATTAGTGAAGATAAACAATCATCCTCTTGTATCCGCATGATATCGATACTTGACACATTAAAATTTACCACAATAGTGGTATGCGGATGCTATCTGTAAGAGATATTCGAAGTCTTAATCATTTACTTCATCATTATGATCTAATCTAACTTTCATTTCAAATATATACAATTTAGTTTTCAAAATGAAACTTAACACATTATATATATATAGACTTAATACAATGTGTTCTTTATTATAAATGATTGACGATAGTGAATTATCGTGTAATTCATTTAATGTCAAGTTCAACAGTATTGTTAAGATGTCGTAAGGATTAATCATTTTTATTATCTTGATATGTGAACCATGGTAAAATAGGATTGCACTTACTATCTAGTCATTTTCAAAGAGTAGTAAAGAAAAGAATTCACTATTATATAAAAAAGAAATGAGAACACACATGATCTATACAAGAAGAAAGAAGAGGAAAATAAATGTATCATAATATACTAGAAAAGAGGATATATACGTATTCAGATATGATAATAGAACGAAAGAAAATATATCATACATTTGTCATTCAGACAATGAATGTTTATCGATAGTTTTTCATTGACGAATGTGCAATTATTTTATTCTACTTGTTCCCATATAGTGAACGATCTATGACTTGTATCGATTTATTATAGCAAAAATGTTCATAACTATTCTTTTGAATTTTTATTCATAAATCTTCGATGTAAAACTTATCGAGCTTATAAAAAAAAATGATTTATATATCAATAAAAAATAACATACCAGTAACTTTTGGTGAAGTGAAATAAACTACCAATATAGCAATAGTGATTGCCAGACTTATGAAGAGAGCAAACAAACCCACAAATTTTGCAATTTCATGCTTTCCCCAATATGAATATTTTCTAAGAAACAATATTCTATACATTATATGATAATTAAGTAGAAAAGAAAATAATATACAAATATATTGGAGTCGTTGATGAATTTTCTATTTTCTCAGTAACATTTCGAAATCTTGCCGAATTCGGTGGATTTTGTGTTGAGTTTTCATGTTGTTCATTGTCAACATGAAGATGTTGTTCAGTAACTGAATGTTCGCGTTGGATTGACTCATTATCCATGGAATTTTCATTCATCTATAGTAAAATAACAACAATTAACAAAAGATAATTTTTAGAAAATAGCCATTGGTCTTGCGAGGATAGCTTCTCAACTGTTCAATCACTTTTGAGCTGAGACTATTCTTATTAGATAGTCCTCATTGAGTAATGAAAAATCTAAAACGTTTTGGACAACTGGATCATTCTGCTACACTTATGATTGATTTATTGACTTTTTGACCTTAAGGACGGTACTTCGAGAAAAATTGAATAATGGTTTTTTGAGTTGAAATTTTGTCAAAAAAAACGTCTAATCATTCTAGAATATCCTAAAAGTTTCAGTCAAAACAAATCTTCTCTTCACAAAATATTCAATTTTTCTCAAATCACCTTGCACAAAGTCAGAAAGTCAATAAACTAGTCATAATACTAGGAGAATGGTCCACTTGGCCAAGCCGTTTTAGATTTTTTTATTACTCACTAAGGACTATCTAACGAAAATAGTCTCAGCTTAAAAGCGATTGAACAGTTGCGCACCTATCTTCGTAAAAATAGTTTTCTATAAGTTACCTTTTGTATTACTGATTATGTCTTTTTAATTTAGAAAAAACTTGTAAATTTTTGACAAATAAGAAAATATCTAAAAAAAGATCAATTGATTTTGTAATTGTAATATAGAATTTTAAATGTTAAGAAAATCGTTATGTTTTTAAAAATACTATTGCAACATTATGTGCGAATCGTTTTTCAAGGAACATCATTTGTAAAAAGTTTGAACATTATTAAAACATAAAACATGGATGCTTATTGCAAATATATGTGTAGAAAATAATCCGAACCAATTGAATTGCTCATAGCGCAAAACTCAAATAAAAATTTTCTCACGTTTTTTCACATCATTTGATAGAACTCGAGGTACTGATCAGGAATATCTACTTTTAAGCCTGATCAAATGCTTTCTTCAGGTCGAAAAATACGAAATAGTCGAAGGGGATGTCATTGTTTTCAAAAAAGCACATCTTTTTTAAAATATGGAAAATTTTCTACTTTCTTCTTGTTTTAACTTTCTAAGTATAATTTTTTCAAATTCAGCATGAAAAACCGAATATAAAAAAAATGTTAAATCGACACCACCTCCAAAATCGTATTAGTGATGGCGTTTCGAATTGTACCGAATAAACCGTGTGGTTCAATTATGTAAACATATGTAGTTTATCTATGGAAGTGGACTTGTCCCAAGGTCAAAGATAATTTTTAGACAATCAAAACGAGTTTTTTTTCATAGATTGAAAAACTTTTCGATGAATTTATACAAGTTCTCTCAATATTTAAATTAACGAAGTCATGTAGTCTATAATTATTGTTTGCCTAGTTTAAAAATCGACATAGATCAACTTTTTGTGACTCGACTCGACCTGATTTGAGGTTTGGCCTATCTCAAATCGGACATTGTAGTCTAAGCCATCCAAGTTCTTATTGTAATTCTGTTAATCTTTTTCGTTCCTCTTTTCTCTCGACTAACAATGAAATGTTGCTTCAGTTTTTTTTCCCATGGTACTAAAGTCATCATTAATATTCGAACTTGAATTGGCAATTTATATTATAAGGATTTGTCTGAGTGAAATTGTTTCAAAAAAATGGGTACAACAAATGATGGAAAGAAAATGAGAAACTGAAAATAATAGAAATTAAAGTTTAATGACAATGTTAATGTAATAGCACTTCAGCTTGTTATGAAAATAGAACAACTACTAATATTCTCATTTTAGTATTTAATCTCTCTCAATTGTCTGCAGATTATATTTATTTATTTTGAATTTTTTCAGTTTTAAATATAAAATAAAATTATCGAAAATGAATATATTTACTTTATTTTACAAGGGTAGAACTTTTGTTCACTTGAATAAATGGTTTTAGTAATGAACAATGTAACAACGTTTTCACCATTTTTTTGTAATGGTTTGTGATCTAACTGTATGCTGCTTATATATCACGTCTAGAAGACGTCCTGGTTTGAATAAATCATATATAAGAAAATAAACATATCTCGTTGATATTTATTTTCTTTATTAACGGTTACGTTACATTAGGAGACACAAAAAGCAGTGGTATCAACACTACAGTTTCTTATAAAAGACTTAAAGACATTTTCTTTTTGTAAATATTAATGGTTTGTATGGTGCTGTTTAATTTTACAATATGTCATCATTTTTCATCTGATATCATAATAATAAAGTTCTGATGTATTAAGGTTCGTATGAAGTCTATGAGAAACGGACCAAAAAATCAAATACTTTATGATTAGCTAAAAAAATGTTGTGTTTTACAGAGATTTTTTTCTGATAATTTTTTTTAAAGAAAGCTCAGTGTGAGACAGGAAAATAGAAGAATCAGGATAGACATACTGAGTCAAAAGTTAAAAGAAGTGCACTTTCCAGAGTTTAGACGTCTAGAATACTCTCAAAAGAGTAATACAAAAGTCACCACTACGCTCAGTACTTTATGTGTTACAACATAGCGAGGTCGAGATCGTGACAGTTTCAAGTCGTATAAGTAGTGCTGACAAGGTGCGGAGTTGTGTGACAGCATTCTGAACATATTGAAACTTTATTCTTATTATACAAGATAAAAAATGACGAAATATTGTAGAACTACTTTTGGTATGTCCTAAGTACATTTATTCTATATGCATATGTATATATCAATTACATTACATACCCATGTTAAACAATTGTCCTCAATAATTTAAGCAACATAATCACAAAGTCATCATTACTGAATCAATTATTTCGATTGATTTGATTATAATCGATTCAATATTTGGCGTGAAAAATCAATTGTAGTCAAATGAATCGAAAGAATCGATTGTGTAATGATGATTATTTGGGTACCATGAATTTCGCCGTACTGACTTTCGACAATTGTCAAAAGTTGTGTTTTTGTAAAATTTCTGGATGTAAACAGAGTGGACCTTTGGCAATAGCCAATAGTTCAGTTTTGATAATTATTAGACATTTTAAAAAATATTGGTCAACTGATTAATATACAAGCTGGTTAATAGACAGAATACTCAATATGCATTTAATCTCTCTTTCATCTCGTGTTCATGCTAAATATATTTCATACTGCTTGTCCTACACTCTACTTGCTAGTCATGCTGCCTCTCTTACAAACCACTTGCTCTAATTACCAAACAGAACTATTGGCTTTTGTCAAAGGTTCACGCTGTTTACGGCCGAAAATCTTACAAAAACACAACTTTTGACAATTGCCAAAAATCAAGTGCGAAAGACAGCACGGCGAAATTCGCATTTCCCAATTATTTCTACTTCAACAGCTGATTTAAATTGTATGATTATGATCGGTTAAAAATTGATTATTTTGTCATTATTGTAGGAAATTTTGAGTTCCCGTTCAACTGTTCAATAATTTTAAATAAAAACTAAAAAAAAAAAATTCGATTTTTGCTAAGTCATTCATTGAAAATAATCCTAAATAAAAAAACATATTTTTGTTGAATTTTCTATTTGAAATCTAACTAAATAAGTTTGATTATCTAATGAATGAATCTTCCGAGGTATCAAAAAGCTTTTGAGCACAAATTTTGTCTATAAGTGGAGAATATATCAACTAGAAAAAGCCTAAGGAGATATGGAACCAAGTTGAGATTTAGCTGAGATACCGACTTTTTACTATAGTTTTCCTATGATATCTCATTTCTCCTATAAAATCAAAGTTTCGATTTTTGACGTGAAACTTTGTCCATATTAAGACCTTAACTAGAGCAGCTTATCTACAAAGTTTCAGAATTTATAGACTAAGCATTTTGAAAATATGAGTTTGTTAACATAAATGCAGTTTTTAACGGATATTGTTGTATATATGAATATTTTGAAAACATTATAATATGGACAAAGTTTCACGTCAAAAGTCGAAACTTTGATTTTATAGGAAAAATGAGATATCATAGGAAAACTATAGTAAAAAGCCGGTATCTCAGCTAAATCTCAACTTGGTTCCATATCTTCTTAAGCTTTTTCTAGTTGATATATTCTCCACTTATAGGTAAAATTCGGGCTCAGAAGCTATTTGACATCTCTGAAGGTTCTCTCGTAAGTAAATTATTGGAAACCGACTGATAAATGAAACGATTTTTCCTAAGCAAAGAAACATAAATATCAAAGCAAAAAAATGTAATTCTACAGTTATTGTACTAATAAAACTTTTGTTAGTTTTCGTAGTCTTTCTATTATTCTTTTTTAATTCAGTGGTATATATTCTGCTAGTGGAAATGGTTTGTGAAACTTCAACCCAATATCCATACCGATAATATGTTTTCAAATACAGGATAACCCAGAAGACATTTTATCGAATATGAAATTGAATATTTTCATTAAAGTTACAGCAATTGAGCTGACTTTCTTATACGTGATAGACACATGTTCAAGGTTTATATCCATAAAGACACGTCTAGAGAGATCCTTTCTCAAATATTACGATGGCCCTCACCCTCAAATTTTATTTTTTCATATATAGGAAAAAAATAATATGTTCAACAAAGGTTTTCTCTAGGCATGCCTTTATGAATATAAACCTTGAACCGGCACCCTCGCGAGCGGGGGGTTATACGCTCCTCAATAATTGGAAAATTTTCCTTTTTTTTTCAGCGACGTGAACAGATTTGAAACAAATTCTATGTTTTTTTTTAAATTTTGCTCAAAATACTCTTTTACATCTCCAAAAAATTTTACATCCTTTCAAAACCCGCTACATTCTCCAATCTTAGATCTTTCGCGCGGACACTGCCTTGAACATGTCTCTATCATCAATAAAAAGATCATCTCATTTGCTATAGCTGTAATGAAGATGTTCAATTTTTTTTCGGTAAAGTAACTTGTACCATCCCGATATATTCTTTGAAGAAGTTGAAACAATAGTGCAGTTCAATTTTCTGCTCTGATCAGGTCTGAGAATAGGGTGTTTTTGAAAAAAAAGATTAACATTTATAAGTACCAATATCCTAAACCATATACTTATCAACATTTTTATTTGAACGAATCAATTAAAATGGATTCCCAATAACTTTAATTTTAACAAAGAGTTTTCGAGAATTCTGTGTATGTGTTGGTATGAGTTCTGAATGTTAGTGAAATCTTCATTTTCATAGACCATACTAATTCAACCCTTACACTGACACCCTAAATTTGAAGTAAACTCTCAACAACTGATATTTATATAAAAAAACGTGTTGAAAAAAGATGAGGAAACTTACTTGAAAACGAAAAATATTAAAAAAAAACCTTGAAAAATCAATACAGATCAAGTATTAAAGAAGAAAAAAACAAGAAAAAGAAAATATTGTATTGGATCATTCTCGATGAAAAAAGATATGCATTCAAGCATGACATTAAAACAAAAAATATAGGTGAAATATACATTCATTATGGTGATACTTTCATACTGACAAAAGAGAACGAAAAGAGAAAATGCATACGCTATAGCTTCATAAAAAATCATCCTATCTTATATATTCATGCTTAGTCATTATTAGAAATTATTCAGTAATGGTAATTTCTGCTTACAACGGAGCCACCTGAAATATTCAACGCTGATTCTCTTCATTCGCCACGAGCACTTTGATATAGGGCATCTAAATAGTAAAAAGCCTAAAAAAATTTGTGCCCACGACTCTTTCTTAAAAATTTCGGCCCAATTTTCTATTTTTCCCAGCTAAAATGGCCAAAAGGAGGGTAATGGATTTTGTAACAAAATAGGTCCTATTTGAGAATCATAAGAAAACTCACATTAATTAAATATAATCACAAAGATAATTAATTCTAGTATTTAACTAGATTATAATTTTCCTATTGATTTAACCATATAGATACCACACAATATAGAAGACATAGAAAATACAGTATAACACTTGGCTTGCATAACTTCGATCTCTATTCTTTCAAAAGACTTCGTCACCATTTTTTCTACATAAGTTGCCCTTACTATGTCCTTCAAAAATGCCCAAACATTACGTTTTCAAATGCTTGCCTTCTAGATTTCTATAATACCACACTGGTCCTCATAGGTCACTTATATACGATTTCAGGAGGTGATTCAGTTCGATATCCACTCTTTGAAGACATTCTATTCCTGTTTTTTTTCACTATTATTTCTACTATGATTTTAAAAAATACCGAAGACGGCCTTTTATATCCTTTTAAAATAACGTAAATTTCAATGGCACATGATGAAATAAGAAGGATAAAGTCCAATTCAGACAAGGGACCATTTTGTCCTCTTATGAGCCCTCCCCTACTTTATATTCGAATGATTACTTTTGAGACACCTTGTATTATCTAATTTCTAGAATCATTTATGGAAAACGGTCATTTTTGATATTTGAAATAACTGATAGAATTAGTCCGTAAAACAATAGATTCATGTATTGAGAATAGTACTAATTGGAATACATAAGGAGTGAGAAAGCAAACAAAAAGAAGTAGTTAGAGTTAAAAGTGTGAATTTGAAAAAATTAAATAGTACTATGAGAAAAGTTTTACACTTGCTAATTTTTTTTAAAAATGTTTCTGGTGTTTTGCTCCTTTTATAGTATCTGATACCCTGCAGTGCACAATTCTGTCTGCTTCACTGACATCAAGTGACATGTAATGCAAAGTGAACATTATTTATAGTGAACCTTTTGAATCAATGAAAATTTTTATTTATTTATATGAACAATGTGAAATGAAGGATAATTTCTAGAATAATAATGGTTCGATTTGATGAAAAGTCCATGTCATTTTATTAAAATTCTTGAGTCTTTTGTGTTTAATTCGCATTGGATTAGGTTGCTGATTTGATTATGAGTAAGTTGTAAATTAATCAATGTCTAGAATTAAATTAAAAATAAGAATATAACATGAGAAAAAGAACATTTTACTTTATTAGTTTTTAGAATATCTGCAAATTGTCGAACGCCCGTATCTCCAATTTGATTTTCCGAAAGATTCAATATGGTGAGTGTCTATATATAAAATTGAAGATGGTAAGATGAATCTAGGGAGAAAGAAAGTATGTGCGTTTAAAAATAGATATTTATTGTACGCTTGAATGTTTTCTTTTATGAGATATCTATGGAAGATTTGTTTCGTTTTATTTTGTAGCTACTCAAATTCGTTCAGTTTTTCTTTTAATCTTAGGAAATAATATTTCTTATGTATGTATGAAAATTGTCTTTTCAGAATTTTGGAAGCAATGATTAGTATCCAAATGATTTTGTGAATTTTTCGAAAAAATATAACAGAGATTATATGAGAAAATATCTTACTGTGTTGTGTTGTAAACCATATGCAATATTTCCTGCACCATGATTTGTGATTTTATTGAAGGACAAATCCAATTCGGTTAGAGTCTATTAGATGACAAAGAAAGCAAAGAAAATCACACATTATTGTTTCGTAATAAATCGATTAAACAGTAAGTTCCTTCCTCTCCAATTTTATTTTCTTAAAGTTTCAGCTTAGTTTTAGTCTATATAATTATCGATATCGACATGTGTATGATATTATTGATAAATTCTTTTATCTTGTTATCAATTAAAGAATCAACAGGATATTGTAAACCTCTGTTTTCAATTGAGTTCATGTTTTAAATTCAATAAAGAGAGTGTCTAAGTAAAGAAAAAAT
Source organism: Macrotrachela quadricornifera (assembly GCA_022393335.1). Classification (NCBI taxonomy): domain Eukaryota; kingdom Metazoa; phylum Rotifera; class Eurotatoria; order Philodinida; family Philodinidae; genus Macrotrachela; species Macrotrachela quadricornifera. The sequence goes on from JAJEKB010020941.1 coordinate 752,039, forward strand.
TGAGATGAAACAAATACTGACAATAGACGTGTTTGTACTGTCCGCGAGAAAAATAGCACATATTCGAGTCAAATGAAAGATCTCGCCGTCAAACTAACAAGGTTAAAATATTAGCTGCCATTCGCTTGTCTCGAGGGAGATTTTTAAATTTTAAATTTAGATATAGATATGAATCGAGAAAGGTTTTCTCTACTGTTATAAGGGCAAAGCATAGTGTTGTTCGGGCCATATGAAAGAGGGACCCTACAAACCCTATAATCAATCCGAAGAACACTATGTTTCGCCCTTATAATAGTAGAGAAAACCTTTCTGGATTCATATTTATACCTAAATTTAAAAATCTCCTTCGAGACAAGCCAATAGCAGCTAATATTTTTACCTTGTTAGTTTGGCGATAAGATCTTTCATTTGACTCGGATATGTGCTATTTTTCTTGCGCACAGTACAAAGACGTCTATTGTGAGTGGAAAACTTATACAGGGTGATCCAAAAATCAGGCAACCGACAGAACAAGATTGAATATCTCCCTTACGACTCGATCAAAGGAGCTGATTTTTTCATCAGTTCAAGAGGCATGTATAAGCTTTATATCAATAAAGACATGTCTAGGGAGACCCTTCGGAAAGTGTCACTATTGACCTCAACAAGAATAATTTTCGACTTTTGCATAGATAGAAAGACAAAAAATATACTTAATAGAGAGTTTCTCTAGACGTGTCTTTATGGATATTAAACTTGCACATGCCACTATTATTGGAAAAAAATCTAGTTCATTCGGGCGAGCTGTAATGGAGGTATTCAATTTTTATTCTGATAAACTAACTCTTTGGCCACCACATGTATTCTTTTTTTTTTCTATCTACGAAAAAGTAAAATTTTCTTGTTAAGGTTAATAGTGACACTACGAAAGATCTCTCCAGAGATACCTTTATGGATATAAAGCTTATACATGCCTCTAGAACTGGTAAAAAAAATCACCTTTTTTGCTTGAGCCATAAAAGAGATATTCAATTTTTTTGTCGGTTGCGTGATTTTTGGATCATCCTGTAAAATCCAGAGATTTTTTACTCACTATGGAAACAGTGTAGATCGGGTGAAAAACAAAAGATTTAAATCTAATACAATGTATATAATACCTATTAATCACATTTCTTTCCCTTACTCTCATCACTTATTTTTATAATAAACGTCTTTAGACGCCATAAAAATAGCATATTTCAAGTAAAAAGCAACTTTTTCGAAAAACGAATGAAAGCAATTAATCTCTTATCGTATCTACCCATGTGTAATAACAAATGTGATTCATATCACTTCCAAATGAGCTATGTTCTTATGACGTCAATTTATATTTTGTAAAATACCGTTTATTATTATATATTCTTGCTTGGTCGCAGATAAGAACATAAAGTCACCTTTCCTTTCTCTGCAATCAAACACAAAATGTTTGGATTATTGTTAGTTCTACTGTTGACTATTGACAGTGGTGTTGCTCTCAATTATAGAAAATGTTCTGTTTCGTCTATTCCGATTGGTCAACCATTACATATTTCTGATGGGCAATGTCAAGAACGCGTCTCATCAGGGTAATAATAAAATGCCGAAATAATAACCGAAAACCGAAGTGACCGAAAAAATGCTGATTGGTTGACTTAAAAATCTGATTGATTATCATTCACAAATGACCAATCAGCGTTTTTCGGTCACTTCGGTTTTCGGTTATTATTTCGGCCTTTTATTATTACCCGTCTCATCATCTAGTTGCTCTGTTGAACTCGAATATCGATACATCAAAAGAGGTTTAACGCGGAGTTTTATATGTATAGTTCGAGCAATGATTATATATTCATCTCGCCACCATCACACTTTACTTATACAATCAAGTATGCATGTTCAAAAGGAACTGATCGTGTTCTCTCATATGCTCAAGACCGAGTGAATGAAATGGTCGGGTGTGCTTACAATGTCACGCATATAAATGCTCAAATCGTAGCACTTATTGAGGATCATTTCTATTTTGGCTCGATTTCATCTTACAACATGAACAATCAGATATTTCGATGTTCGCCTGGTGAAAAGTGTGTTTGGGATTATAATACATTAGAAAAAAAGATTAAATGGCGTGGTTGTAAGAGAGAGAATATGCCCTTTGTGAGTGTATACGACTCAGGATCTTTTAGCTCTTTGTCGTTCGTATGCATTCATACTTTATGCAACAATGAGGAAACATTCAGACAAATCATAACTATTTTGGGCAACAATAGTGTGACAGATTCCAATGGACGAATGATTGCTCTAGGGATAAAGAGAATGACTCCTTGTCTTTTGATAATATTTGCTCTAATTTTTGTATCCATCGTTTATTTTTAAAATTCATTCAGGAAAAGAATCAGACCATTAACGGACTATCGTATACATGTTGATGAGTTTATATCAAATAGAAAGCTATTTTATTGGTTTACTAGAATTTTGTTTCTCTATTTCCTATGAGAATTTAGAAAACATGTACGATTTTTATTGTCAAATTTTGACTGACAAAACAGCTATATACTTATCAACTACACCTACGATACATGTTAGAATGTTTCTTTGCTTTTTATTTCGCTAACACAGTACAAATAATTAATGGACGATTCACAAGTCTTGAGCCCTATTAGAAAAATTGTTGTTTCTCCCTCATAACAAATCCAAAGGAAACTTTGGTGTATGATTCTTTGTAATATATCGAACACTATGTTAAATTTTCATGTCTTACTCTACAGCTGGGCACGTCAAGTCTGGCTTGACTTGTGACTTGAAAAACACCTGACTTGCCCAGCTCTGATGTATTTCTAAAGGTTGTCAATTAAGCATGGTACGCGTAATGTAATTGAATTAGTAAGAGTAGGTCTGAGGAATAACTGGCGTGAAAAGAATTTTATATCAATGAGACACGATAGATTGAAAACATGTTCAAGAAACCTGATTAATACATTGAAGAAATCGAGACAAAGTTACGTAGGTGAAGTTAGTCTTATGTTCGAGTGAAACAAGGCGATATTCGTCTATGGAGCTTTTACAACTATTCCAACGCGTTCCCAAGTAGAACTCAACGAGTTCTATTCGATAATATGTTCAGATTTTAGATAATACAAACCAAGATCTTCAAGTTCTCACTAGCGCCATCTATCAGACTGAAAGTATTAGTTTATCCTATAGAAAATGTGAGCATTTCATTGAATAGAGCTAGTTGAGCTGTACTTAGAACACTGAGTGAAGCAGTTGGAACAGACTTTTCAAACAATATCAACGGGTTTTATTCGAATATGTGATTGTCTTTACTTACGTGTAACAGTTGGTAGATGAAGAAGATGTCAATTCAACGAAGGAAGAGGTGAATGATTAACGATATGCGCGTTCATTCTTTATCTTTCCTGTGCTTCTTATACTATGTTTTGTGTTTATAAGTATTTACGAAATACGATGCATGTACCCAGGTTAACAGTGTGGTAGCATATGAAAGCACTATCGTTCGATGACTTATTATAAATCTTGATAGAAAAAGAATTGTTCTATAAAAACTGCAGCTCTTCATCTTGTTTCTATCGGAAGTTATTCAAAAAATACTCATCCATCCTCTATTTTGAAATGGACAGTTGCTGTTAGTATTTTTGATCAATTATATATGCTTGCAAACATTAATAAAACTAACGATTGCTAAAATACTATTTGGAATCATGAAACAGAAATTTTTTATATTTAATAGGTTGAATTTGTTATATACTCAAGGACAAGAAAAGTTTCAGCATAACTAATATAAGTTGGTTTATGATTATGTATGTGTCAAACTCAAACAGTTCGGATCTGAGTTTTAGTTTGATGCACATCTATCCGGACGATGATTTCTGCTCGCTACCTTCTTGCAGACATACAATATTCTTTTTTAAGAAATATGTCCCCTATAATATCATCAATTATGAGGATATTTATTCATTTTTGTGGCAGCAACGATCTATCAATGTTACTTTGAATTCGTTTTGAACGAAAAATGTCAAACGGGTCAAGCATGATTAAAATCTCCATTCAATTTATAGCAATTGACATTATTCATCATCTAAGATGTAAAAAAATCGATGTCATTAATGATTTCGAACATAGATTGATGACTTAGATATTTCATTCAACACAAGACATTAGTTTAATTAAACCGCCCATTTTATCATAAAAAATTTTATCTTTTTCTTATTTTTCGTCAATATTCTGTGAATGATGTTTCATTATTTTGCTGTAAAAATCCTTATTCTTCATATTTTCTGGTTTTTCGAATACAGATTAGTTTCATATGAACCAAATAGACACACAAAATATTACAAGAACCCGCAAAAAACATTTAACATAGCCATTTCTTATTATTTATTTGTTATCAGACGAAATGAAAGCAAGGAGAATAGGAAAGCGATGTAACTGATAAAGAGAGATTTTATCACATGTTTATCGATGTAATTACCAAATAATACAGTTGCAATCAAACAAAATTTTGATGAGTTTTTGATTAGTTTTTGCTAATTTGTCTTTTTTAATTACTTCGAATACAAGGTTAGTTTTATTTTCGCTACTTGTGACGAGTATGAAAAAGGCTATGAGAATATTATTATGTTATTCATTTCTTGACGATGAATAACTGAGTGAAGGCGTGTCTATTAAAATTGAATTTTTTTATTAATTCGTATTGAATAATATTCTTTTATTCAAAATAATAAGGCAAGTATTATCATAATATACTAGTGGAAATCCGTGCATACTGCACGGCCGCTTTCACTATGTGAAGAATCGTTTTTTTTTTCTGTTTTCTTCCTTTCTTTCTTTTTTCCTATTCTCTCAGTTTTATGTTTCATTTTACATTTTATATACCTATTCACTTCATCTATTCCCCTAAAACTCTTAAAAGTGTGTGCTGACAAATGAATACCGTATCCGTGCTTGTTTCTCTAGGAAATACCACGCATTAATGATCTACTTGTTGCTTAAATGTTATTCTTTTCTCTTTCTAATATATAAGCACATCCGAGTGTCACATAATGGGAAAATGACATTTCGTATCACTTCGTCATTCCGAACTCCAGTAGTAGATACCTGTTATGAACTCCAGACAAAAAAAAACGATTCAAAAATTTCGTCACGGTTGTCGGAATGACAAAATTGAATCAAATAAGCAGGATATCCGTGATGAAATATGTTCGGAAGATCGTAAATAGCATTTACCATCATTCCTTTAGGACCAAATAGAAACTTTGATTAGAAATCGGAATGAGCAAGTGTAGGAGTCCGTACCAACCAATACAGAAAGGTTGTAACGATACTAAAGGGTGATCGGAATGAAAACGACGAAATGTTTGTGAATAAGTTAAAGTCTACGCATTGTCAAGAAAATTTAAAGTAATATGCTGATCTTCAGATTATTATAGTCGAAAACAAAAATCGAAAGAAAAGTCATTATGTTAGTAATAATTACCTGGTATATTCATTTACGAATTTCCTGTGATTGTTAACTCATTCCTGCAAGCGACATTCAATGGTGGTCGTTACGATCTTCATGACTACATCAGACACAGCAAAAAATATTCTAAACTGAACTTTGAATCGGTCCCCCAGACTTATCTTACTTTTTCTGTTACGGTCTTCTCTACAACAGTAATTCCGAACATCTGGAATAATTTTCAAAAATATAACTCATTTTCAAACTCCCTGTCATAAATCTCTAGAAAAAGTTTTTTTACGAACTCCTGAGAAAAATCATCAAAAAAAATTTTTCATTCCGAATACCCGATCAATGGTGTCTGGTGTTTTTAAAGGGTGATACGAAACGTCATCCACTCCACATAATCGGACAAAATAATAAAAAAAAGTATGTGAAGAAAATCTTTTCCGATAGCGAGAGAATTCTTAGAGACACTTTTAGAATTCTATCTCTGTTCTGAAAGAAAGATTATTGTATGATATTCAATTTATTTAAAGGTAACCAATATTAAAAATTTCTTTGAAAACAATCATATGCTCCTTTGATCCCATCCCTACCTTTCCTCCTGTTCCTTAAACCTGGTAACATACACAGAGACACTCAACATTATACTATAGATTCAGTTATCATTTTGTATGACCTTTCGAATTTGACTGAGTTATATATTCGATAATTCTGTTCTGTTTTATTGATGAGTACAATATTTCTAATGTCAAATGTACAGAATATCTCTTATTAGGAAAATGCGCACCATTTTACACCGCCTCCAAAAAGCACAGTATACAATGTGTACTTTTCTTCTAATAAATAGAAAATAAATTTCAGTTTTCAGAAATATGTTTAAATTATACATAGATTGTAATCTATCAAATAGAATATTTGTATCTAGAATTATTATAATCAGTGTTGGCAATCTTATAACGTTCCACTAACAGAAAAAAGGCAAGAAACGTTTTTTTTTTATTTTAATAACCAGTGCTCGAGCTTTCTTCTTGAAGTTATAATTAGGAAGCATCTGAAAGTATATTGCAATTTCTCTCATATAAAATCAAACTAAAAACGGATTTAACAGAGAAATAAAATAGAGTGACGCATTTTCTTTCTGATTTGATAGTTTGCAGCAAATATTCAATCGTTATGATTTTAGATTGTGGTATTCATATTTATTTTTATACCAGAAAGATTGAATTTGAGTCTTTTTGTGTACCTGAAAAGCTCATACACTCTAGAATCGACCAATGTGTCCAGCCGTCCGTTAACACGATAACTCTTCACAGTTACATTTGATTGCGCTGAAAAGTAGTTTTGGACTCTCTCAAATGCCTAGTTTTGTAGCTAATCAAAAGAACAATCGAAAGATTAAAGACTCAAACTCGATTGATATTAATATAGGTGATTTAATATAAAAATACTGATGTCTGTATCCATCATAGATTTATGAGATTGCTCGAGATCGTAATTCCGATAGATACAAACGCAAAATAATTCTTTATACCCGATTCTTCAAGCTGAACACGAATTTAAACTCAGTTTCTGTAATCTCTAAACATATTGTATCATTTTGGAAGTAAAGGCAATGGTCATTGGATAGGATCGCCTAAAGTGTTGTCCATGTGAACTTGGTCACCCAGCTTTTTTACCTTTATAAATTAGTGAGAAGAAATGTGTCTTATTGCAATCTATGTTTTCTAAAAAAATAAGTTCAGAATCTCGTACACCACGTGAGAGAAGTTCAAAATATGAGTCTGAAGAGTGTTGTATCTCACATGAATGAATTCAACTGAGATATCCTCGAGCTCAAATGATAAGGATGTTCATAAGATAAGGTCTTGATGGTGAGGACAGATTTAACGCAATTATTTTTTAGACATACACATTTTTTGTATTTAATGATTAATAATGTTAAAAATCGAAAATTCTTAGACATGTGGTTTGTTTAGAAATACTATTAATATCGATTATACTAGTAATTGAATTAAATTAATTTGTTTTTGAATGTGCACAATAAAACTAAGAAATTTTTTTTAAGTAAATCGATGCGAGTATTTTAAAAATAGGATTAATTAAAATTGATTACCTTTGAATTTAATTTTATTTTATTTCTTTACCAAGAATTAGATATCCGTTATCGTTTCAAAATATTTGCTCGCGCATTGGAAGTCTTAAATTAAGTTACAATTTAAATTAAAAAGGGAATAAGGCTTCTTCTTATCAGAGTTCGACATGGGTCACTTTTTTGTTGACCCGACCCGACCCGACTTCTCCATTTCCTAACCCAAACCGTGATGACCCGACAATAGCATGACCCGACCCGACCCGACCCGAGGCCAAAATTTTTTACGCGACCCGACCCGACCCGACCTGATCTTGTTCTGACCCGACCCGAGCCGAGCCGAGCCGAATCCAAATACATTTTTATGATCTAATTGATTCCGATGCTATATAAATATGTTTCTGACAGTTTTTTCTCTTTTCTCTTATTCTTGTCTTTTATTCATTTCTTTTATTTCATCTTTTTTGCGGATCGAAAAAAATAATGTAATTTACTACGTCTGGTGAAATGTTTGATCGACGTACGGAAATGATTTGTCCAGCAGTGCTGAACGAGTGTTCAACACTTGCCGATGTACCAGATACAATCAGGATTAGTGATGCAACTTTTGCTAAATTTGGTAAAGAATCGGCCACTGACTTCCAAAAACCGAGTATATCATTTGTATCATTTTCACGATGATCGAATCTCAGATATTGTGTTAATTCATCTTGTTTTTTTGTGATACTCTTTTCCAGGCATCCCACTGGACTCTCAAAAAAGAGGCGAATCTGACCACATAATATATGAACTAAGTTCGCATATTACGTTGATATGTGAACTTAATTCATACACTACGTGGTCAGATCCGCCTCTTTTTTAAGGGTCCAGTGGGATGCCTGCTCTTTTCAGTAACATACACATACACATTTACACGCACTGATTGTTGTTCTTCCTTTTTCTTTGAGAATATAATCTCTTAATCGATTTCTTTCCTTTCTATTACTTCACCTTGAAAATAAAGGATATGTTCTGCACTATTTGTATTCTTTATATTTCGTAATATTGAATCATTACTATAACAATATTATGTCGAATTTTTTTTCATAACCCGACCCGACCCGACCCGACTTTAGTAAAACTCGAGTTGAACCGACCCGACCCGACCCGGCCCGAGATGAAAATATTTTTTCTGACCCGGCCCGAGGTTTGGCCCGACCCGAGTCGGACTCTGCTGCTTATGTAACAGAAACCTTAACATGTCAAAAAGTTTCATCAAATCTAACTTTTTTCGGTGAATAAAAATATTATTACACATTTTGATACTGAAAATTGAAATTTATTATTCGATTTACAATACAAGGCATTTGGCCATTTTTCAAATAAATTGTCATAGGAATAAGGTAGATAGCAGCGGTTTTTATCAATCGAAACAGCGTCATTCAGGCAACAATTCTATATTAACTTCAAATCATCAGGAAGATAAATAGGTATCATAAATTATCTTGATTTTTCTAAATCTACGTCAATTTTTACAACTCCCAGTCGCACCCGCATAGTGGTAGAACATAATGTCTATTAAAAAAATGTTTTTCTTGTATAATCAATAAGCATAGTATTGGATCAGAGGCGACTAGTTATGACATTTTAGGAAAAATATCTAGTTTTGCTGATGACAACTAGAGCTTGCATCTAAATGACAAAAATATATCAATTATCGATGTCATCAATTTCATTGCCTGTTGCATCATTCATCTCATTGCTTGAGGTATTTTCTCTATATCATAGTTTATTGTATCGTATAACTCATTGTCAGATTCATTTTCTGTTTCTTAATTCGTGTTGTTCAATGTATCCGCATCGTTTTCTGATGCACATGAGTAATCTGAGTATTGAAGGTAGCGAAATCTAAAGCATCTATACATTTCCAAGCTAGTCGTTCAAGATCTGTCAATCGAAAGCCAGTGCTATGCTTTCCTACATATAATTTCATTGCAGCTCATGCAATGATTTTGGCAGACCATATAAAGAGAGTATATGATTTAAATGAATAATAGATTTACCATTCTATAATATTAACATCGTAAGCTTTCGATACTTTACTAATAACGTATTTTTTTTCTGGATGTATTTCGAATCGTATCGTCTAACAACTCAATTTTAAGTGGGTATACTTGAATACATTACTTGGTAAAAATCGAGTCAATCGTCAAATTTCTTTATTTGTTCCATAATCGTTGTGACGCTATCATTTCTTCGCGTATCCGATTATACCGTGTATCATTATTAATTATAATGGGATTTTTAGCATGAAGTCCTAAAATATCAATAAAATTAATGTGAAAATGTTATTCTGCTTTCCATCAGTTAATTACTATGTTCATTTCTTAAAAATGATAACAATTTTGAAATTGAAACGTTCACTATCACATTTAAATATGTCAATTGTTGTCAAATGAAATCCACATTCACTAAGTGTAGCATAAATAAATAAGCGAAATCCTAAAAAACCGCTCTTTAATCAAATCTCTTCCCATAGAATTATAAATTGAGATCGATACCATTTGTAGTGTTATTTTTTAGACAACTATGTTTTGTTTTTTAACTCAGCCAGATGATGATCTTTTCTTCAGCGCACTATTCATCTTTGTTCCATTGGAGAACATCGAGTTGTCGTCTAATAGATGGACTAGTATTCTTACAGCTAAAATTTCTTTGAAATAATATCTAATCCGAGAAAAATGTAGCAAGTTGTTAACAGTTATTGTATTCAATAGCCAATGTTATCCTACTAGAATTCAGTTAATTCAATTGGTTTTCTCCCATTGTGATTCGTTCGTCTGGGTGAAATTGGTGATGGTCTTATTATAGAAAAACGACTTTTTTTATACGATCGTCTTGCTTATAATGATATTTAAGACGCCACTTGGCTTCTCAACTGTTGTTTATCTTTCTTCTTCTCTACAACTCTTGTTTCCATCTCTTTCAAACATGTTATTTTCCTTCATAACCTGCGAATTGTTCTTCCAGTAATACCAATCATGACCGCTACAAACGATGATTTGCATTAAACAGTATAATAATTGGTCCATTTGTTTTGGGTATCACCGAAGCTAATTACTTAAAATATCAGTTGCTTCATTTCGACGCTGAATCATTTTCTTTAGGCATTAAAGATTATCACTTACGAGGAATAAACGACTCAATCGGAAAATCTAAAATTACGATATGAATACAATTTAGGATCTTTAATAAATAATTAGCATTTGTAAAGGAAGAATGGAATGTATATATCTTTAGAATAAAAAGCCACATAACCTACAAGGTAACAAAAGCTTCAGTTTCTAGCTTGTTTCTGAAGAAATATCTAGCTCTCAGTGAACTTTCTCTCTAGTAGCCCTATATTGGCAGCGAAATTGCACTTTAGAATTTTGATCTTAAACTTTGTCTGCGTAAAGAACTCAATTATACTAATTTTCATAAAAAAATTGCAGAGGTTTTGAATAAACTCTCGATAAGATACGAAACTTTAACAAATTCATACTATATATATAATAGTATTTATGGAAAAGGGACTATTTATTGGTAGTCTCATATCTTAGAGAGATTTTATTCAAACCAGTCTAGTTAAGAACTAGATATATATCCTTAGAAACAAGCCAGAAACCGAAACTATTTTTTTTACACCATAGACATAGCTCACTATGGGCTATAAGATACACAAAACCTCGACTGAAAAGCGCTCTGGCACTATATTGTCACATGATTATAGGGAATAAGCATTGATTGAACATAAATGTATTGAAAATAAGAAAATACTTCGATTTGTAAAATTCATTATTAGCAGAAGAAAAATATTATTCTTAAAATGTCATCTTTGTCATAACTAATCGTCACCGATCCAATATAATATGCATTGATTATTTAATAAAAATATTTATTATACATTGTAAAAGTGATATGGATTTAGAAAAGTTGAAATAATTTATAACACAATTTATCTTCGTGACAGTTTAAGGTTAATTTAGAATTGTTGCCTGAATGAAGCCCTTACGTTTGATAAGAACCACAGCTCTCTATTTCGTTCCTATCAAAAGTTATTCAAAAAAAGGTCACATGTCTTTTATTTTGAATCCGATAAAAATCAAAATCATATGAACACTTCTTTTATAAATGACATTGATTGAAACGGCACAAACATTATTTTGCTTTGTTTCTTTGCGTTCTATCAAACTTCGTTTTTCTACACTTTGTTGTTTTGTCATCTAAGTTTTTGATAAGGAAATATTGAGTTTATTATCGCACACCTGAGTAACCTTTATTTCAGTGATAGATCGTCATTTTGTTTCAGAGTAGATATAAGAACATTCCCTGTTCAAGAAAACGGCGCTGTTACGGGTCCTTTTTACGTGAGCTCGTAAAATGGTGAAAATAAGAGGAAAAACGGCTCGTTAAACGAGCTGATGAATTACGGCGAAATACGATGAGAATTAATGTCTTAATAGGCAATTTTGTAGCCGCTTCAGACAGTCCCAATGATCGAACTGGAGTGAGAATGAATTATCTTATTATCCGTCTTCGAAGGACTCAAAAAAACTGTTTTCAGCTCGGCCATTCGAATTGCATGAGTAATGCTAAAATGTAAACTGATCGAGACATACCTGCAATTATTCTTCCAGTACCCAGTCAAACGTAGAAGTCTGAAAAACGCATGTAAATGCAGTATTATCGTTATATGCACAAGCATGCATCATTATCATATATCATGCGTGTAGACGCGTCACACAGTTTACTATATTCGCGGTTGCATGCATGAAAGTTTGTGCATCTACACGCTCTGTATTTTCCCTTGCGAGGACGTGCATGACAATATTGTAGTGATCCAAAAATGAAATACATATTGCGAACATGCATGAACACACAGAAGTATTTTTTCCAGAGATAAGATTCGAACATACTTACTTTGTTTTATAAGACGAGCTGTTGCACCATTCAACCATTTACTTACATTAGAAAATACAATCAAAAATGAGATTATAATGATCATCCGATAAGTGCTATTTATACATGTGCATAAAATCTAACTAAGGGGGAAAAATAGATTTTTTATGATTAGAATCAAAATTAAATAAAAAAATCAGTTTAATCAAAATAAAATTAATGTAACTAAGAATATCAGAAGAAAAAATGTATCATCAAATTTTTAATCTCTGCTGTTCAAAATATCAATTCAAGAATGAAACATCTGAAATCAGATATTTTTATTTTTTTTTAATTTTTAAATCTGAAATCAATTGATTTTAGATTAAAAAAAATAAGTTTAACGATTGTAATTAATCAATCAAAAAAGTCTGATTTTATTTCTTTCACACTTGAGTCTAACAATAATAAAGAATTATAAAAAGTGGAGTTTTTCAAGTAAATATAATATAGTTATAAGAAAATTGTGACAACTTTTATCGAAAATAAATAAATACGCTTTGATAGAAAAACTAAATTCTTGCAAGAAGCAGCATGTAGAATATAAGGTAGTAAAATTTCGCATGTCAACGCAGAATCGATTCAGTATTAGCTTTCATAAATACACTTCTTTTGCGTTGACACACAAAATTTCGAGAATATTTCGCTATTATGCAAGTACACACAGTTAATGTTTTAGCGTTTTCATGCAAGACATATTTTTTGTATAAACATGCGAGAGAATCGCATGCGAGTATCTGCATAAGTAGATTTCATGCACAATCCTGCATGTTTTACTAAAAAATTTCAAAGTTTGCATTTCCATCCATGTACTTACAAAATGCAACTCCACGCGTGTATTCATGTTTTGTATTTACACGCAAAAAGTGAAAATATTTCATATAACTTGCATGATAATGCATGGCCTATAATGATTTAAAAAATATTTTGCATGTCGATGCGTGTTTTAAGAAATTTTTTGCAAGTACACGCGTTTCTCTGACTTTCATATTTGACTGGGTAGTCGATTTTTGCACATGCAAGAAGATCATGGTAAGAATGAGAAAACAAAGATTTGTAATCCACGATCGTCAGCAATTTTAAATGCTGGCACATCGTACGCATACATCAATAACTAACTACTGGATATCGGCTGGGATTTTCGCTGTCTTGAGTAGTTCGTCTGTGCTATTATTATTAGTGTCAATGGCACGAACCTTATGTAGATTAGTATGAACTTACAATGTACTCGAACTATTGTGTTTCGAGTTGTAAGTAACCCGAGTTTTTGCTACAAATACATTAAAGAAAACGGGCCATTGGTTTCAAATGTATAAACGCAGAAAAATCGCGCTTAACTATGGATTACAACGTCGAAATTTTTGGAATGTGTCAGTATTAACCGCTGTGCTCGAGCAATCTCTCTTTTGATCACCACACTTTTATAGACTTTCGATAGAAACCAACTAACAACTCTTTCGTTCAATATTTCATAATCTGAACTACTAAAAAGTCACTAAATACTTGCTCCTATAACTACTTAAAACCAAGCAAAATAGGAAATAGCTTGTAAATCGTGAGTGTGCGGATCTTCCAGTAGATGAAAGTCTTGAAAAATGCATTTCTCTCATTCTTTAACATAGTAATTTGATTCTAGATTTATTATTTTTGAGTTCAGATCTAAAATTGTTTTAGAAAAATAGGGTGATGAGAGGACGGTATAATAGTGGGAAGATAAATGTCAAAGTCTAGAGCAAAACGGTTGGAATTCTGTGACTCGTGCCATCCATATAACTATCTATGACGATTCGAAGGAGTTTTTAAAGTACCGGTTTAGAATGTTCGAAAAAACTGACTCAGATCTGATTAGGTTCCTTGGTCATATTTAATTGAATCCATTACATTTTACATTTTAATCCCGTAGGAATTACACTGTCAGCTTCTTTATCTAACACGTACTGAATGCTATTGTCATAGGATTGTAGTATAGATTTAGAAAATTTTACATAGTTTTACTGACTGTATTTCGCAAATATATAATGATATATACGAAACTTTAAAAAATATATTCATGTCATTCAGGGATAATTCAATGATATTAAGTGTTACATTCAATGAGCCGGAGTCCACTATCATTCCTATGACAACTATTCTTCCAAATCATGCTCAAAATGATCAACCTGAAGAAGAAATCGAGAAAAAAGCGACCCAAACAATATATGCTCAATTGAAGCAGGTAAGAGTATCTCATTGTAAGATTATTTATTATTACGATGGTGATGTAACAGATTGCATGTTGTCGAGACATGAACAAGATCGAAGAACGATGGGAAAAATTGTCAATAGTATTGAACAGTGTGCAATACAAAGGAGAGAGAAAGCAAATACTCGAAAAACTTGATGAAGAAAATCATTACGGAGCTATTCACTATGCTGTCCTGTCGAACAATGCATTTGTTTGTAAAAAACTGCTCAATGACCAACAATGCAGTAAGAACAGGCTCATTTTTGCTCATGTCTAATTTCTTCTTCTTCTCCTCTCACTTTCTCTATAAATCAAGATGTCAATTTATTGGGCATGGATGGTCAAACACCACTTCATCTCGCTTCTACTTCGTTCGAAGTCGAAGAAGAAATACAAAAGAATTCAATGCAGAGCAAACAGGAGGAACAAGATAATGTAACTCATGTGTCAGTTAAAGTTTTTTCTCATTTGCCTATTATCTTATTATTTGCAGCAGACTTCAATCTTATTAATTTTACTACATCATACAGATATTAAAATAAACAAGCAAGACAATCAAGGGCGGACACCATTACATCAGGCTATAATGCGAAATCACATTGCAACTGTTCAACATTTGAAGGCTTATGGCGCAAGAATCTATGTAAGATTTATACTATACAAGGTGTTCCAAAAGCTCAAATGAAAATAAAACGTAAATAAGTCTTCAACGATTTATGCGAGCTTTTTATTATTTTCTTGCAGCTGCTTTGAGATTTTATTTCACATTATTTCATCTGTAAAACTTCAAATCATTTACAAGAAAACGATGAAAAGCCTGTGAAAATCGTTGAAGAGTTGTTTACCTTTTACTTGAATGTGGACTCTTGAAATGTCTTATCAACTATTTCTTATAACAGAAGACAAATATTGTAATACATTCCTCATCCAAATCTGTTTAAATTTATTTTAATCGGTGCGTCAGATTACATTGTCGATCGTGTTAAATTAAAACGTAAAATAGGGCTGCGCCATTTTTATTAGGAAGAAGACACATAACACCGTTTATTTCATAGAAAGCTATCATCGACATGAAAAGAAGGACAAGTACAGGAGAGCATAACTGAAATATTTTCCCTGAGATTATCAAGATTAGGCGAGCTACTTTAAGATTACCAAAGTTTTATAGAATGTAGTAGTAATGTGATGGCGCACCTTTAAATCACAAATATAGAGATACGACAGCTCTTTAAGGGACAAAATAGTTCGAGTATCTTGAAGTTTGCTTCCTTCTTCGCAAGAAAAAATGTTGCTGGACTTCGAATCTCGATCAGAGATACCAGTATAATGACACAACCATCAGTGTTCCGCCTAGGATGTGATATTTTCTTGATAGGTACCTGATGTTCAAGGAGCTACTCCAGTTCATTATGCTTATCGTTTTGGAAGCAAAGAAATGCACGATATATTTCCTCTTGATGAACAATCGTTGAATTTGAGAACATTTGACAACAAGACACCATTTGAAGTGGCCATCGAATATGGTCATTTTGATGTTGTGAAAAGGTTATTAACTAACCAATCTGATATGTTGATTCCCCATCATGGAATTCATGCTCTTATTCGTGCTGCTACTTGTTATCGTGGTACTGACATCTTTTATAATCTTGCTTTGGTAATTGACCCCGATCTTGATATACTTCATTTGGCTTGTCGACAAGCACATGGACATGAATTGATTTCTGATGGAAATGTTTTTGCTCATCTTGTAACGAAACATAGACTGTTAAAACAAAGTCCTAAAGATGGATTCACTCCATTGATGATAGCTGTGAAATATGAACGCGTTGAATGTGTCAAAAGACTTATCAATAGTGAATATTGTGATAAGGATGTACTAGAGAAAACTAGTATCGATTTCGATCGAACAATATTACATATTTGTGCAGAAGTTGATAATGAATCTATTACCGATTTGTTGTTATCGAAAGTGAAAGAACTTGGATTAAGCTTAGCACCAATTGATATCATGGGCAATACACCATTACATATATGTGCTCAAGTTAATAACAAATACATGTGTGATAAGTTATTACCAGATTATGATAAAGTTTCAGTTTTGTCATCAGCTTCACCATCTGTTGATGTTCGAACCACTATCGATATATATAATAATGAACAAATAAATAAACAAAAACTAAATATATCTAATAAAGAACAAGAAAATGAACTAAATGATAATTCAATTCTAAAAATGTTAGTGATAAAAAATAATAATGGATTGAATGCTTTTCATGAAGCTATTCAACATGGATACGACGAAATTGTTGATCGAATGCTTAGAGCATTGATTAATCCTATGAAATTAATTGAAGAACGAGATCAACAACTGCGTACAAGTTTACATATTGCTGCATTAAAAGGTAAATATTGTAGTTTGATGACTTCAATCATACAATAATGAATGATTGCATTTATTTTTCATAGGTAACGTGAAAATTCTTGCATTACTTCTTCAACCCGATATAAATGTTGATGCATATGATATGAATGATCATACACCGCTACACGATGCTTCTCGCTGGTCTGATTCTAATGAAGAAGAGAATCGAAATCGAAATGAATGTATCGATCTTCTTGTAAAACATGGTGCCGATGTAAATGCATTAAATATTCGTAAAGAATCTCCATTACTTATGGCATGTCGATATGGTTCACCTTCTTTAGTTCAATCTTTATTTAAGAATGGTGCTGATATATTACAAACAAATGTAAAGGGTTATAATTGTCTCGAAGTTGCAATTGAAGAAAAAAACAGAAAAGTCGTTGAATATCTTCTTGAACAAGATTATATATTTGAATTGATGCGCAATGCACAACTTTATAAAAAGCAAAATTATGTGCCCTGTTCCATGTGTAATAATAAGACTTCTTCTAAATATTGTTGCAAGTCTATGGATTCTCGAGTCTTTGACATTTGTCGTTTGGGTTTGATTCGTCGGAAGGCAAGTACACCAATGCGAAAGTTGATTGTTAATATGCCCGATATGGCTTTTCAAATTCTTGAGAAATGTACGAAAACGATTGGTGCAGAAAGAAGCAAGATCCATATGCAATTTTATGATTATGAATTTTTAGAAGATCAATACGCTATTCGAGAATGGGCCAAAGGTAAGAAATCAATGAGAAAAAATGCAACATTTTCGAATGTAAAAAGCATTCTGGAAGACTTTCAATATGTATCTTCGAAATTTAGTCTTAATTAAAAGTGAAAACTATTTAAGAATGGTATAGGTTAGCTCTTAAATTCGTGCGGGAATAATATAGTAGAGCTTTAAGCTATAGTATATAAGAAATCATAAGCTTACATAAACAATTTGGTATGAAGCTGTTGATATATATGTGAAAATAAGATGAAGAGGATATAACAAAAAATTTATATTTATGTGATAACTACCGTTTTTGTGTTGGAAATGCAATCGTACAATGCCAGCACAATTCACTCGTATATGTATATATATACTAAACATAAGTGAGCGTCATAAAATAACATTTGTTGACGCTAACAGTGTAGGTGAATGAGAAGAAGATCTACATCTTCCTTAATATAGTATATCTCAAGCATTTATGTGTGACTTGTTAGACCATTTATTTCATAAATGTGCTCGAAGAATAATTGAAGAACTTTTCTTTATATTGTTAAATATTTTCTTTACATAATCTATTTCTCAGTATTCTATGATATCTTTTCTTTTTTCAAGGTAATCTTCATACGAATTCACATATATCTGACAAATCCGGTACAAACAAACATCATACTATTGAAAAAGATGAACCTTATACAATCGATAGCAAAATTCTAGTTATGAATCATCCACTTTTTCTTATGGCTGTTCATGATCGATATAAACTTATGTCACATCCATTAAGCAAAAGTCTTGTTTATAAAAAATTTTGTGGTCTAAGTCTTGTTCTTTTTATTCTTGGTTTTTCACTCTATGCAACTTTTCTTGGTTTATTTACAGCAATAGCTATGCGTACTCGACATCCTCAACATTATTATAGTAAGACAGATTTTGATTTCGATTTAAATTTATGTATAAATGTTACACAAGCATTGAATAGTACTAGTTTAAAGACATCAACAGATATTGCTTTAAAACATGCAATGTTTGTTATGTTTTCATTACTTGTTGTAAAAAATATTTGTGCTCTTATTGGTTATATTCGAACAACTTGGTCGAAAATGTTTACATTCTTTCCTGAATTGATTGCACTCGCATGTAATTGTTATTTTGTCTTTGATTATGATTATCAAGATAAAGTTAAGATGCGCTGTCCAATACAATGGCAAATAGGTGCATTTGGTCTTTTTACTGGTTATTTAGGTTTGTTCTATTATATTCAGTATGTACCAATTATTGGTCTTTATGTTATTATGATAAAAGTTATTGTAAAACGATTTTTGGTCTTTTTACCTGTACTTATAGTCTTATTAACCTCGTTTGTATTACCTTTTTATATGCTTTTTCAAAATTTTCCAGCATTTGGTAATGTAGCCATTGGTTTTGCTAAAACAGGTTCTCTTCTTCTAATAACATGATTTCGATTGAATTTTTTATTTAATTATAATTTAGTAATGATGAGTATCGGTGAGATTGATTACAATGCGTTTATGCATGAACCAACAACTCAAGCGTATTATCCATTGGCTTTTATCATGCTTATTCTGTTAACCATTGCGATGCCTATTCTTATAACCAATCTTCTCATTGGTAATAATAACAATTCATCATTTATTTATTATTCTTTTTCATCTGTACAATATAGGGTTGGCTGTTGGTGAGATTGAACCGATGATTAATGCGGCAAAGAATCATCGTCTTGATATGCTCTATGAACTAGCTGCTGACTTCGAAATTATCAAACTTCAAATGGTTCCAATTTTCAATCGATTATGCCATTGTTGCTTTATTCTTCCTTCACATTATAAGAAAAGAGATTTAACCAAAAAATGGAAATGGGCTAAAAAAATAAAAAAAAGTTTATTGGAATCGTGCGCACGAGAGGTTGATGAAGATGATCTGTCCGATTCATCTGAAGATGAAGGAACTGATGAACAACGACGTATACTTGAAGAAGTTAAACAAGAAATATTAACTTTGACTGGCAAACAAGGACCTAACACTTTCTGAACATAAATATATAAATATAAAAAATATGCAAGAAAAGACTGAAAAGTGTTCAAAAAAAATAATAAAGCTATCAAAATATAGAGTTCATAATTGACATCTAATATGTAAGAGAGTATGTATTTTCCACACAAGAAATGTTTTAATCGATTGAACAATATTCAGACTTTGTCCGAAGATCGACACAATGTTTGATAACATCAAGTTCAATACGATTGTCTCGATAATATTGATATATATTCAAATGTTCTATCGGAATTGCATATCATCAAGACAAGAAAACATCATTACTACACATCAGTACATTTCAACTGAAAGCAAACACGAAAAGTGATGAAATCATCAATTTTTCTTGAACGGCAAAGAAATTCATTGTTTCGATAAAGAAAAAGTAGATCTTGAATTATTGAATCTTAATAGATGCTAGTTCAACATTAAATTCAATAATAAGTAATGTATTACTTTCTTACTATATTTTTTTTTAATGATACCTTGAATATTATTCTTAAAATATGTCTTGTTCAATGAGTATTCATGTCATTGTATAAAACAATAAACATCGGCATTTTTACCATACAATTGAAAAAAAGTTATTTTATGTTTTTAGGTATTTAAAGAAATACACTACTGGTCAAAAGTACTCCCCCTCCGATCTCAGTCACAATATGAGCTGTAGATCTGAAAACTAGTATGCATATAGTTCTCGATGAATGCTGATCAGTGATACCACCCACAGCTCCATTGTCTGAAGTATAAGACAGTTATGATATAAATGGTCTGTCTCCATTGTGTACTTCATAAATCAGTAAAAATTTGACAGATGGATTTCAAACTTATAAGATAGATTGCTCGACAGACCCTCACTGTTTTCTGAAATTTTCAGCCTTATGTTATTTACTAGAGAGAAATGTCTGTATATTCCAATTCTAGATGTAGTATTAGGTCTATAAAGTGACAAAAATCACTAAATAGCCTGATAAACAAGACATACACTTTTTCAGTCAATTTTTCCTCATTCTGACAACCTTTTATTGTTTTATTGAATAGTGTCAAAATAAACGTTATAAAAAAAGAATTACAATGTATCTATCTATCTAGTTCAAGTCTGTCAACGACCTTTTGATATTTTTCTTCATGATGATAGATCAGAGTAAGCGTGGAAGTAAGAATATGGATGAAAAATGGTATGAAGTTGAAAAAGGAATACGAATCCTTATTCTTAATACCTATCTCATTCAACTTTGTCATATATCGTTACTTACAGTAAAATGGTTCTAGTTTTACAACGGCTCATTGAATTTCAATGAAACCAACTCCGGTTCATAAAGTATTTTCATTCCTGAGCTATGAAGTCCACAATGTAGACAGATTGTTTATATCATAACTTTCCTATAGTTCATGCAATCGAGGCGCGGATGATGTGTGTGATCAGCAATCATTGAGGACTATGTGTACACTAGTTGTCAGATTTACAGCTCATATTGTGACTGAGTTTCAAGCGGGAGGAGAATACTTCTGGCCAGTAGTGTAAATAAGTTTCTTCTTTATTTCACGTATACATTTTCGTATTAGAAATAATGTGACATCTGCATACACTGATACAAGGAAATAAATACAAATACATAGATGAAATTTCACCCAAATTCTTTCTAACTAATGTATAATTCCAAATTTATTTGATCCTTTTTTTGGAATAGGAATAATCAAAAGATCCGAAAGTTTCAACTCGAAATTCGAAACTCGTTTTTGCTAGTGGTCTTGACAGGAGACTACAACCTTCTGTTTAATAACACGTAAAAATGCAGTATCTCATTAGCAATAAGCTAGCAACATGAACTCTTTTCAGGGTATTCATAACTCATTAGAGCCTTCGTGAAGCACGTATCCTCAACTCGCAAGCGATATGACAGTTGACGATGTTCCTTCGTTAGTTTTTATAAAAATTTTACTTCGCAGTTAAATGAGTGCGTTGTTTTCAATAAAAAAATATCGATTGACAGAATGTGGATGCATTGCTGAATGCGTTTTGATGAAAAGAAAAAAACAATTTTATACTCCATTTTCAACCTTTGTTTTCAGGATGCGTTAAAAGAAAGAAAGAGAAACATATTTTTAAAAAAAGTGGATGACTCTTATTGCGACAATACTAATCAATGAAAATGTCCATGGAATAATAACTAGGCAACACTATTGTGTTTTCTTTTTCTTTTCTAGCAAGTCAAAGCTCTGTTTAATGTTTATATATACTTATCACACTGTTTTTTTTGTTTAAGTGTGTATCACTTTTGCACATAAGACAAAACGAGGCAGAGAAAGATTTTTTTTTAAACTGTTCGAAAACAGTGCAGTTGACATTTGCTTTTGTATATAGGATATCAAATGGAAACTTGGATTGATCATATTGCACCAGGTACTTTCAAAAAGGCGGAGAGTGATAGGTACAGACTCTAATTTCATTTTGGTTTATTTAGGCGTAATTTTTGTTGCTTTTGCTTTCTGGTGGCATATTAATAACTGTGCACGTTATCTACGATCACTGGCTAGTAAAAGTAATGAAAAGGCAAACGACAAGAAATTAAATTTAAAGGTTCGGTAACTTATCCTTGTTTTTTCTTACCTTGTAAGGTTTTTCATCGTTTGCATATTGAAAGTATTGTAAAAATTATTATAACAACCACTCATTTTACAATCGAAATTATTACTGGTTATAACAGTCAACTAAAACTTCATTTTTATACTTAAAATGCTCATCACACAGCTATGCTTTTTGGTTTTTTTCTCGGTTCTTGGATAGAAATTTTAGTCCATTACAAAGTTCCGTGACCAAAACGTATCAATCAAGTTAGGGGATTTTTAGCATTTGCTATAGAAGGTCTTATGATGGTATTTCATATACATACATTACTTGCTTTAACCATAACTTGTTCCATGATTGGTGCTCTAGGAGAATGTTTCGATCCAAATAATTTTTAGTTTATTGTAGCTAGAATTTTTTTGCTTTAACACAAGGTACATGGTTCATTCAAGCAGCATTTGTCATGTGGCCAATAAAAACGACTCCGAATTTTTTCTGGGATCTTGACTCACATGAATCAGTTTCACTATTAACAATGAGTTATGCTTATCATTTAGCTGGAAACGCATTCACACATATTATTTTATATTTATTGGTTTCTAAATTCGTATCATATTCAATTATCTTGAATCATAAACAAGTAGAAGATAATGAACCAATCAATGAATACAAACTAATTATTAGTGAAAGTGATGAAGACAACGAACTTTGAATAAATTCTATGTGACTGATGAATAAAAATTCCTCTTGACATAACTTGTCCCATATTTTTTATGAGATATTTTTGTCCTCTAATAATTTCACATTCATATTCTGTGCCGTTCTGTAAATGCAGGTTTTCATAATGCTTTTATTTCTTCAATACAAATAATTGTAAAACTAAAAAGCTATTCTTATGTTTCTACGAATGACAAAATCAATGCAACACCTATTTTTTCAACATGTTTTCATTAATAGTCAACCATGAAAAATCCAAGTTTTTCAGAACATGTTTTCGTCTATAGTAGGGATGCACCAATTCCAATTCCGGTTCTAGGCTTGGAATTGAAGAAATTGGTTGGACTCTGGAATTCGAATTGTTGAAATTGGAACCGGACTTGACAAGAATTGACTAAGAACCGACTGGAATTGGTATAGCCCAATACTAGAGGATATCTATAGCTCCATAAGCACTATACTATGGAGATGCCCATGGGTCCTCAAGTCTAGGCATATCATAATACCAGTAAGGTATTGAGGTATTGGTATTGACTCAAGGAATGAGAACTGGCTGGCCATTTATTGAAATTCTCGAAATTAGAATTCCTCAGGATCTCAGAAGACCAAACCATCTTGGAAAGGATGGGGGCGTATAAGAACGCGAACCGGCCTATCTTTAAATTCATCAAAGATATATATGAAACGATGCAGAATGAGACAGTGAATCTTCGACTGCAGAACGATGTTGAATTAAGACAAAAAGGTAACATAAAAATGTGCTCGTAAACTTGAAAATAGTCTCATTTGAAAGAGAATGAAATTCTGCACAAACCTCTACATATACCATCCTTAGAAAATAAATATAGCTTAAACCTATGCTGGAAAAATAGTACTTCTATCAATATTTGGTGCCCCGATACGGATATTGACACTACAAAGATCAACAAAAATGTCTTTACAATGAGGTTTGAACTATATGGTTTGACGCAGTTTTTCACGTGCTACAAAACGGTATAGTTGCCATGTCTTCATTTTTCTGATCAAAATTTTCATAAGGGAGAAACTGTGCACAACTGGTGTGTAATACTTCATTAACTTGTAACATTTGAATTTGGAAAGCTTCTCAGATAACATCAACAAAGAATATAGTTATGAACAAGGTAAAATGAACAGTGGACATTATCGTAAATGGAAGAAATCCAACGTGTCTTAGTTTTCGTCGCTTTCGCTTTGATCGCTGTCAGTCGTACCATCATCGTTTCGCTCAATGTTCGGGTATTCATTGCAGTCTTTAATAGAACGAAGAAATTTGCTTGTGGAAACTTGATGAACATTGGGATTGGTTTCGCCGCGACAGACACCAAGATGCCAAATAAGTGCTGTTACATGTGCACAAGAACCAATATTACGCGCTCCTGCAGAGCAAGTACAAAATCATCCTTTAATTGGTTCGTCTTGATCTTCTTTGTCGAAATTCACAGTGGCCACATCATTTTTTCTACTGGGACGCCTGGATGCAAAACTTACTTGAACAAGATCATTATATACCGAGGAAAATTCAACGATGAATTCGTATTGATCGTCAACCAGAGGAGACGACTTCATACGCTCAACAATATAGCTTTTCGCTTGTTTGATTTAATACGGGCCTGAATGTGAATGTATATCCAGCTACATTTCTAAAGGAACACATACATATATATGAATTTATATACTTTTGAAATTTGTCAAACGCACGTACAAGAAAGAAAAAATGAGCAAGAGAATAAAGATGACCAATAGAAACTTCAAAGAAATCATAGAAATCTTACCGAACAGCTTCATGTTTTATTCAGGATATCTTTGTGACTAAGCTATTTTTGACATTGCCTTTAAAGACTGAATTCCATCACTATATTTCTAAAAAATTCTAACCTTCCAGCACAATATCATACACAATCAGTCCATACAATATTTTATTTTGAAACTTTCTCTTGTATGAAAATTTTGGCCAGAAAAATCAAGACATGACAACTATACCGTTTTGTAGCCCGTGAAAAACTGCATCGAACCATATAGTTTAAACTTCATTGCAAAGACATTTTTGTTGATCTTTCTAGTGTCAATATCCGTATCGGGGCACCAAATACTGGTGGAAGTACCATTTTTGCCTCATAGGTTTAAGTTATATTTATTTTCTAATGATGGTGTATATAGAGGTTTGTGCAGAATTTCATTCTCTTTCAAATGAGACTATTTTCAAGCTTACGAGGACATTTTTATTTTACCTTTTTGTCTTAATTCGACATCGCTCTGCAGTGAACGATTCGCTGTCTCCTTCCGTATCGTTGCGTATATATCTTAGGTGAATTTAAAGATAGGCCGATTCGCGTTCATATACGCCCCGTCCTTTAACTTTCAATTGTTGAATCTTGATATTGTTGATATTCACTAACAAAGTCAGACACATCGGATGCAGTTTCAGTAAATTTCTATAATAGAAAATCCAACATAAAATATTCTTTATCAAATCGAACAAACCATTTCATCTATTCCTCCATGAATATACGGATGCACAAAAGCTTTTCAAGCAAACACCGCTCTAAATTGTTCCTAAGTACGTTCAAATGAATCTTGAATTTCTGTATTATTTCCTATAAATATGTCGAAATAATTTTCATATGTTTAAGAATTTCTTCAACAAAACCAGTTAGAAATGAACATGCTTGCATCTTTTTTACTTTTGCTTCCTAAGAAAATGGCATCGTTCATCTCTCATTTAATTGCTTTTGAGATAAAGTATAGAGAGTGTGTAGGTTAAGTAAAATTGAATTTAAAAAGACAAAAAAGAAGTTTCGATTAATTTCGTTATCTTGTAATGCATGGCGTTGAAATTGTGCTCTTTCATTTTTGATGTTTTTGTTATTGAGATAAAAACCAAATGAATGTATGCGTGAAATAATCAAAATGAATATGAGAGAAAGAGGAAGAGCATTTATTGATTCATACTATTTTGTAACCTATAACCCATATATTGTATCTCTTTCTCCGACCTTATTATTTTTTACATAGAGGGAGATAAGTATCTATGTAATATATAAAGATGAAGAACAAGGATTTTTGTCTTGAGGTGCACTTTCGAAAGTGGTACGTTCGATTTTATAGCGACACTGAATTGTTGTCTTGTATTCGCTGTATCTCAGTAGTTTAATTGTTATCAATTACACTTTCTTCTTGGCATCTCAAGTGTAAAGTTAAATAATACCTTGAAATCGAGTTTCATAAGTTCATGGAACCAAATACTCCTGAATGGGACCCAAACACATTTGTGTCATATTATCAAAAGTCACTGTGCAATCTCCAAACAATTAACAATGAACTATTGAGAGAAATTCTTCGGAAGAACCACTCTTCCACATTCTTTATGGATCGATCGATTTCAATATTGTCCACACATAGTAAGGCTTCTGGAGAAGGGGAATATGAATCAATCGATGAATTTCAAGAGAAAGTTCCACTAACGACATTTGAAGACTACCGCCCTTATATTGATCGAATGGTTGTCGAAGGAGAAAATAATCTTCTATGCTCCGAAAATATTGTCTACTATGCTACAACCTCTGGAACAACGGGAAAAAGCAAATTTCTTCCTGTGACCCTAACGGCGATAAAAAAATATAACGATTTGACACTGCTCGGATCTGCAATTGTTTGGGGATCACTTCCATGTTCATCATTTCCTTCTTCTGAACAACGGCCGTTCATTTTAGTAGGTGGAAAGAACACAGAACTGTTTCCAAGAACGAAAGATGGCACCCCATACGGCCTTATTAGTCAATATTATTCAGCAGTTC
Organism: Macrotrachela quadricornifera; assembly: GCA_022393335.1. Lineage (NCBI taxonomy): Eukaryota > Metazoa > Rotifera > Eurotatoria > Philodinida > Philodinidae > Macrotrachela > Macrotrachela quadricornifera. The sequence goes on from JAJEKB010020941.1 coordinate 779,047, forward strand.
CAACATTTCCTCGAACTCGATCAATCTTGTCTTCTAACAATACTTTAACATTGGATATTATTGAAAGAATGCCTGATTTCGAAACAAGTGCATTTGTTCAACTCGTTTTTGCATTGGCAAGGCCGAATATTTTCTCCTATACGGTTTTTTTTGCTCCAGGATTCGTTCACACCGTCAAATTAATCGATAAGTATTTTGAAGAAATGAGTCGTTGTATCTCTTCTGCTAATTTTGATCAAAGTTCACTGGTTCAAAAAAATATTTTGGATTCAGACTTCAGAACGACGTTAAACCAAACACTGAACGAAGTGATTGCTGAGTATGGTGGCGAAACATATCGGTTAGAACGAGCTCAACATATTAGAAATGAATGCCTAAAAAAAAATGTTCCAGGTATTCTGCACCGTCTTTGGCCAACGTTGGTTTTAGCACACACTACAATAGGAGGCGCGTTTGCAATATACAAAAATGAGATTCAATTTTATTGTGGTGAAAGATTGCCTATAAGTAACCTCATACTCTATGGTTCCAGTGAAGCATTGTTTGGAACTACCGCAAGTATTTATACCGATGAGTACATTCTATTACCAACCCAAGTATTCTTTGAGTTTATCAAAGAAGAAGATGTTCAACAAGTAAGACTTCCAAAATTCGACAGTTAGATAAAAGATCTCACTGGTTAAGTCTGCAAATCTGACACTTTGCCGATTTAGTCCTAATGTATATCAGAAGAAAGCTGATAGCTTTTTCCATATTTTCATATATTTTTCCGACTTTGCATTCAGGATGAAAATAATTACCAGGTCACTCTTATTCTTGGTTCTAGTCGCATTTCTGGATTCTTTTCTGCTCTTTATCTTTGAATTTTTTTCATATCACTCAGTTCTTTCTGAGTTTATATAATACAGCAAGATGCGCCTTTCCCCGCTCTACAAAATGCTTATAAACAATTGATAGTGAACGCTTTTTCTCTGGAGAAAAAATAAGACTTTTGGATTGATCACTCTCTCAAAGTAATGTATTCTCCCGGCGACAAAAAAGTTCCTTTTTCCATTTAATTTTTGCTTCACTTGGTACATCATTTAGAAAAACAAAAATATACCACAACATGCAGCGTGAAAAGCTCTACAATTTACAAAGAATAGTTTATTCTGTACAGTAAGTTTCGAAGCTACGAAAAAAAAAACATTTTTCTTGAATAGTCAGAAAGTAGTGCTTCAGAATTTTGTCTATTTTAAAAACAAAAAAGTGCAACTACAGAATGAACTGTTCTTTGTAAATTGAAGAGCTTTTCACGCTACATCCTGTGGTATATTTTGTTTTTTCTAAACAACGTTCTGAATAAAGCAGAAATTAAATGAAAAAAAAACTTATTTTTGTCGCAGGGAGACTTTTACATATTGTCGGAGTGCATTTATTTATTCTCGTTGAGTTCCGCTATGACAAGATTGAAACTTTCCCAGAAATTGTCTCTTCATTTCCTGTACAAGATGCATGCAGTGTCGTGGAAAAATTTTTTTTCCATGGAACCGTCTCCTGAGAAACCTTTTAAAAAGTATCATTTCAAGATGCTATCTCGACACATCAAACTGATATAGGGATGTAACGGTGGCGATGGTACACTGGTGTCACCATCTACTGATGCCATCATACCACTGGTGCAGAGTATAGTGAAGACTACTCTCCTCATACTACTAGCATCGGCTACCGTAAAAGTATCTGAAAATGTAAAAATTCTATTACAACTATCTTTTACTAAAAGTTTTTTAGCTTCACCAGTATAAAATGGTGGTGTTTGAAAGCCGAGAAGGAAAAAAATCTATTCGGCCATTCGCAATTACTCACAACCAGATGCTCAAGTGCCTATACCACGACAGAGTCTTGGGTCTCCTAGTCCTATATTATGGAGGTATCATTAGAACCCAAATCCTATATTAGGAGAGCACCCTTAGGTCATCATCTGCTAGTATACGAGGATGCCCTTGGCTTCTCATCTCCTATTACATGAGGGTACCCTTAAGTCCTCAATTTCTGTATTATGGCGGTATCTTTAGGCCCTCAAGTCCTGTCGTATAGTAGTTTGGATGTAAGAATACCAGTATCAGTCAATACCAATTGATATTGGTATTGGTATTGTGACATCCCTAGTACCAAGCAAGGTATGTAAACTTTGAATGATCTGGAAGGATATTGGTAGAGGATGCAGTGCCAGCTTGAATATTTATAGACTTACAGAGATGCTGACAATTTGCTGAGTTTGTGACCGAAACCGAGTAATTCAGGTGTTTTCCGGGCACGGTGCATGTCGAATCGACTATACTATGATTTCACATTCCTTGAAATTCCCTGTTTGAGAGTATGAGTATGAGTATGTGAGAGTGATAATCACTTATTCACCATCATCTACCCATTCGCACGCACCCTCGATTTGTGGAGATCGAACGTATCTACAGACATTCGCAACCGCTCGCAGTGGTTGGAGTAGTTGCGACTATTTTATCCCCCTTGTCGAAAGCATAACTTTAGCAGTGATGGACTCGGTTCGGTTTGATTCGAGGAAAATGAAAAGTAATTCAAATAGAAGAAATAAGACAGGAGGCAAATTGAGAATATCAAGCTTAATGAAACTGAACAAAGCAATGAAAAATATGTATGAATATGCAGATCAATGAAAGTAATATCAGTCGAATATTCTGATTATTTTAAAATCGTATATTACTTCGTCAAATCCTATAAAAATCATAAGCTTCTAAAGGATTCATAGATAAATAAACAATAGTAAAATTAATTTCCTACTTCGAGGTGCGCTGTAGTGTAGCATTTACTTGTCATTGTAGAAGTCTTGCTCAACTCTGACTAATGAGTTAACCATTATAGTGGAAATGAGTGCTAGCTTAAAGCTACGCAAAATTGTTCTATTCTTTTGATGTATCTGAAACTTTCGAGTGTTTACTAACATTAATTGAACTGAACCGTTTTTTTTTTGCTTTTAGGCAGTCAAAACATGTTTGACACCAAATGTTTTGCTCTATAAAAGTGCCAACGCTCTTTCCAAATAGAACCTTTTTTCTGCGTATAAAACTTAGACAGCTAACAGATTTTCCACGATTGGTGAGAATGATAATGAAAAGTACAGTTCCCTACATTGTATAAAACTAGATGAATATAAACATACATTTATCAATAGAAGTCTACAGAAAATAGGAGATCGGCGTTAAGTGCTCTAAAAATTGCTAGTCGTCTAGATTCCTGTAAATAAGAAAATCTGGTTTCAAAAACAGCAATTCCTGCATACAACTCATCAAGCTCTTTCCTTTGGTATAATATATTGGAGTTTCAAATAAAAAAACCTTTTATAGAATTGATCTGTCTATTACTCCTTTTTCGTTCTTTTGACTATATAAAAATAATCTCGTACTGAAAGAATTAAGGGACAAACAATAACCATCAGTAATTATAGATAATCTTAACACATAAATATTTTAAACACAAATATTCATACAATCCATAGCATAAAATAACCAAGAGATCATGTTTATTAAAGTTATTCAGTGCACAAAGCCTTAGGACAAGAATTCTCGTCGCCCGTACTCAATGGATTAAATAACGCAATCGTATTTCATTGAACCGTTTCATTATGTGTTACTTTTTCTAATTCTTTTGTAGGCTCAACCGAAAACTCTTCTTATCTCTGAGATCGAACCAGGGAATCGATATGAAATGGTTTGTACAACCACAACGGGATTGGTTCGATATAGAATGGGTGATATAATCAAGTGCACAAGGTTTCTCTGTCGGGCTAACGATTTAATTCCGTTACCTGAAGAGCCAGCAGAGATTCCTCGAATTCCTCTCATTTCAGTTGCATATCGTATTGGAAATCTTTTGGATGTATACAGTGAGAAAACAAATGAACAACATGTGATGAATGCACTTCTAGAAACAATTCGTCAATGGAAAGAGCAAGGAATACATGTTGATATGTATGACTTTACATCATATCCAAGATTAGATGTATTTCCTCCCAAATATGTCATCTTTCTGGAGTTGAACGGGAAACAAGAACATAAGATTGATGCAGAGGAATTTCGAGTTATCCAAAATACCGTCAATTCAAAGGTTGAGCATCAACTTTGCAAAGAAAACCAATACTATGAAGTTACTCGACGTGCAACAAGACTTGATCCACTTGATTGTATTCTTGTTCAAAGTGGAACATTCTCGACATTCTTGCAAAAATTCTTGTTTGCCAATCGAACAGGTCTTTTACAAACGAAATCTAAGCGACTTTTGAAGGATGCAGAACACATTCAATTCTTTTATGGCAGTCAAATTGATGTATCATCATCCTAATTGTCGAGCTTCTTTTTCTAATCACAGTGGCAATCAAAATAATATTTATTTGTCATACTGATTATTTAGCTTTTTAGATAAAGTAATTCTTTTTTTTCAATTAATAAATATATGCTTAATCGAAGAATGTTATACAATGTGACTAGTTTAGTAATAAAAGTGAACAAATTACCATGTGAACTATTATAGTCTCTATCATTCTGGATATTAAAAACAACCAGATGTACGACATCATATAAAGGATGGGTAGGTTTCCTAGTAAAATCGACCATATTTGAAAATCATAAGAGAACCACCACTAATTATTTATAATTACAAGAGTAATTGATTCCATTATCTACTTAGATACTAATGTCGGATTTCTTTTATACTGTTAACGACTGTTTGTTGAATAACTTTTCAACGATTTAACTTAGAGAGGTCAGGCTTTCGCCACTAGAAAGAGCAAGTCGAGGGACGTCGATGTATATCAAACCCGTTTGGTTCACAACTCATATATATGGTTGTTTAGAATCGAGAATCTTATCGATTGTCTATTTTCATGAGTTTTTATCACAAGTTAATATGAAATTACACCAAAATGTACCCAAAATAGGCATGTATTTATGTTAATACTGTCATATCTTCACATTAAAATGTAGTGAGAAAAGTCAAAAATGAAGTGCAAAGATATGACACTTTTTAGCGTAAATACATGCCTATTTTGGCTACATTTTGGTGTAATTTCATATTAACTTGTGATAAAAACTCATGAAAATAGACAATCGATAAGATTCTCGATTCTAAACAACCATATATATGAGTTATGAACCAAACGGATTTTATATACATCGACGTCCCTCGACTTGCTCTTTCAAGTGACGAAAGTCTGACCTCTCTAAGTTGAATCGTTGAAAAGTTATTCAACAAACAGTCATTAACACTATAAAAAAAATCCGACATTAGTTTTGGTTATAACAGATGGCGCATAGGAGATATAGGAAACATAGTATTTGATGATTGGCTTATATATCCTCGATCTCCATTATTTGAAGGATTTCATCATCATTTTTTCTCCTCAAGTATTTGAAAGACTTTTGTTCAACCAATGTTGAAGGATACAATAAGGGCTAGTTATGGAGAAAAAATGGTGGCGAAATCTCTTCAAATAATGGAGATCGAGGATATATACGCCAGTCATCACGTACTATGTTTCATATATCTCCTAGGTGCCATCTGTTATAACCAAAACCACTATCTAGGTAGATAAAGGAATCAATTACTTTTGCAATTATGTATAATTAGTGAAAGTTCTCTTATGATTTTCAAATATGGCTGATTTTGCTAAGAAATCCACCTCATCCTTTTCGATAGTCAGGAACGAGAACTGTTTTCATACCGCTACGAATACTTTCATATATAGTTATTGTTCTTTACTATCTTGTTATACCTTTAAGTCTCGTCAAAGAACAGACTTTCTATTAGATTTTTACTTCTTCTTGTTACACTCTTATCATTTGTTATTCAGTGTCTCTTTTGTTTCTCTTCCCTATTTACGAAAAGCACGTGAGTATTTATTAGAGACCTGCGAGACTAACTTTTCCGTTGTCCCGCCCCAAAATATTTTTTTAAATAGTCTCAATCCTGAATGTCTCGTTCTGAGTCTTTTCGAATTGTCCCGAAAAATTTCGTTTGTCTCGTTAACTGATAGGGATATAGAAATATTGTTTTGTGAAAGACGAATACATCTTTTCTATACTATCAGTAAGTAATATGGACTCATATGGATAATTACTAGATCAACTAGCTAGCTTTTTATCTATATAGTTGGCAGCACAATATCGAACAACGAATACCTATGAGTCTAGATCAAATTATTAATTTTCTGCTTACCAAATGAAACAAGTAGCGTGGATCGAGGCGATCCACTAGGACCCTTGACTGTAGGTTCGGTCTAATACCGTGGCGACAAGTACATTCCTTTTAGAGATTAATATTATGACTAAAGCCTATGAGATAGGTCTCGATGATAATGAATACCATCGATACATAGTAGTTGAGGATCCAAGGGCACCGTAAATATATAGTAGTTGAGGGCCTATGGATACCTGCAATCTATAGTGCTTGAGAACCTGCCCGTTGTAGGCTACGTGACCATGTGTGAGTCCTAGCAAAAATGTATTCTGATTGATCGAAAAAGTTGACCAATCCGAGGGTGTGCGGACAAACACATCGTCAGTTTCGGGATAGAGATCCTCACTACAGTCAAGGAAATGTCTACGACAACCTTTAATCTCTCCAAACAACCCCATGTTTCATCCGCATAATAGTGGCAATATTGAGACCCCATCATGCCATTTGTATAATGGCCTGCCCAACCCCCTGTTTCCACTGTTATATTGAAACAACATCCTGGTGTTCGAGGCGAACGGTAGCATATAGGGGTTCCCTCATAGTATAGCAGTTCAAGACCCAGACGTACCTTCATGGTATAGAAGTTCAGGAACTACGGATACCTTCATAGCATAGAACTTGAGGAACTATAGGTACTTTCATAGTATACAGCTTTGGGACCTTTCTGTATACCCATTGTATAAGGCTTGAGGAGCTACAGTTAAACTTACAGTATGGTACTTTAGGATCCATGAGTTCCTTTATAGAGTAGGACTTGAGGAGCCATGCTTACATGCATTGTATAGCAGTTCAGGACCTAAAGGTATCCTCATAGTATAGCAGTTGATGACCTGAGGGTATCTCCCTAGTATAGGACTTTAGGACCTAAGAGTATCCCCATAGTATAGCAGTTGAGGATGTTTTTTTGACCTTTGACTCTGCGGACAAACACACCGACAATTTCGGGATTTAGACCCTGACCTACAGTCAAGGGAATATATAGGATAACCTTAAAACGGCCCGAACAACCCCATGTTTCGTGTGGACAATAGTGACAATATGAACGGCCAAATGCGCCATTATTCCAGACACTCCCCACTCCCGTGTTTCTTCACTTTTGTATTGATACAACATCAGGGTGTCCGTGGCAAATTATAGCACTTAGGGTATCTCTATAGTATAGCAGTTGAGAACCCAAGGCTACCCCTGTAGTATAGTTGTTGAGGATCTAAGGGTACTTGTTTAGTGGAAGGATCAGGCTTTCTAGCGAGATGTTTTTTTTTGGCCTCAATGTTTTTTTGACCCTGACACAAACAAACGAACGAACAAACGAACAAACTTTTTTTTCATATGATCCTCTCTACAGTCGAGGGAACATGCTTTCAGATTGATCCCAGGGATCAAAAAAACATGTGTTCAGATTGACCACATGGGTCAAAAAAACATGCTTTTAGATTGGTCTGGGGGGGTCAAAAAACATGGTTATAGCTCGAGTTCCAGAGTAAAAAATAGGCTTGGTAATCTTATTCTATAAAATAAATTGAGTGTGTGTGTGTGATTCGATGCGTTATAGCGTTTTCCCGGAAATTCATTTTTGCCTCAGCTTAAAAAAAGATATAGCGGACCTAAGGTTTCACTGACATATTAGGCATAGTGGACATATTAGGCATATTAGGAATAATGGGCATATATTCCGTGTGTCTTCGCGTTTCCGTGGCACCCTCACGAGAGATGTACCCATTATGCCTAATATGCCCATTATGTCTAATATGCCTATTATGGATCATATCCCATTAGACTGTTCGATGAGCAGATTCAATTTCCGGAAATTTATTTGATATCCAAAATACATACGATTTCCTGGAAAACGCTATAACGCATCACATGGTGTGTGTTCTCAGGTTAAAAGCAGAGGAGTGATGGTAGGGATGGGATCAAAGGTATACTATGGGCTATTTAATGCCAGTCTGAATTTATCAAATACACATAATACTTGATTTCAAACCGAAATGTGAGTCTAGGGAGATGGAGAGGGTGAAGGGGGTAACTGTGGGTGAGGGGAGAGAGTGAGGGTGCGGATGAGCGAGTGAGGGTAAGCTTGAGTTTTGGGAGACTTTAGGTTTTAGCTCCGTCTGTACAGGGGACTAAGGCTGGACTTTGCGGAAATACGCGGGACTAAGGGTTGTAAGTAAGACTGCGTAGCAACAAGAGCGAAACGTCTGATTCGAAAGGCGTTGCTGTGGTTTTTTTAAATTTAGAAATTCAATTTTAAATAAAAAAGACCATAGACTTATCAAAGAAGCATATGATTGTTTTCAAAGAAACTTTGTATATTTGTTACCTTTAAATAAATTGAATATTATGTAATAACCTTTGTTTGAGAACATAGATAGAATTCTAATAGTGTCTTTAAGAATTGTCTCACTATCAGAAAAAATTTTCTTCACATAGTAAAAGCGGCCGTGCAGTATGCAGGATTGTCCTCTAGTTATTTTATATTTATTAGTGTTTCAGTTCGAGTCATATTCAATTATCTCGAGTCATAAACAAGTAGAAGATAATGAACCAATCAATGGATATAAACTAATTATTAGTGAAAGTGATGAAGACAACGAACTTTGAATAAATTCTATGTGATTGATGAATAAAAATTCCTCGTAACATAACTTGTCCCATATTTTTTATGAGATATTTTTGTCTTCTAATAATCTCACATTCATATTCTGTGCCGTTCTGTAAATGCAGGTTTTCATAATGCTTTTATTTCTTCAATACAAATAATTGTAAAACTAAAAAGCTATTCTTATCTTTCTACGAATGACAAAATCAATGCAACACCTATTTTTTCAAGATGTTTTCATTAATAGTCAACCATGAAAAATCCAAGTTTTTCAGAACATCTTTTCGTCTATAGTAGGGATGCACCAATTCCAATTCCAGTTCTAGGCTTGGAATTGAAGAAATTGGTTGGACTCTAGAATTCAAATTGTTGGAATTGGAACCGGACTTGACAAGAATTGACTAAGAACCGACTGGAATTGGTATAGCCCAATACTAGAGGATATCTATAGTTCCATAAGCACTATACTATGAAGATGCCCATGGGTCCTCAAGTCTAGGCAAATCATACTACCAGTAAGGTATTGAGGTATTGGTATTGACTCAAGGAATAAGAACTGGCTGGCCATTTATTGAAATTCTCGAAATTAGAATTCCTCAGGATCCCAGAAGACCAAACAATTTTGAAAAGGATGAGGGCGTATAAGAACGCGAATCGGCCTATCTTTAAATTCATCAAAGATATATACCCCTGGCAAAAAATAGTTTCCCTCCGTATTTCAAATATA